>CAJHNH020007667.1:751211-976352 GCA_905116865.2 Candidula unifasciata
TTGGAAAAAGAACGGAGCACTTATGTGTTGCTACCCGTGTGCCATAATGTTGATCCGTTGTTCAAAACCTCAAACCTCAATATAATATTCAAACATGACTACCACCATTTTGAAAACCTTTCGACTCATGTCTCCACTGCTGAAGAAGAACTAAAGCACAATTTAAGCACATTTGACATTTCTTAACCAACATAATTGTCACAAGGAAACCAGACCATAGTTATAACTAGGGCTGTACCGAATCGTGATTTTTACTATTCGGTCGAATACGAATAACGGGACCAACTATTCGGCCGAACACGAAAACGAATACGAATAGTGTATAGTGTATAAAATATATCTATTAAAACACACACACACACACACATTCATAATGTAAAATGTACGCTGAACATTTACTTCACAAAAAGTAGCACAGAATAGTCATCTTCTTCTTTAGCATTCTGAGCCCTTGAGGTTTACTGCTGCAGATATCACTCGTCTCCATTTATCTCTCTGGCTGGCCTTCTCTTAACAGTTTGTGAGACCAGTTGTTTGCAGGCAGGTCTGGCTGAAAATTTTCTCTCGAACTTCTTTTATGTCTGCCTCGTGGTCTACCCCCATTCCTCCCTCAGGTGTATACAGATTTACTTCTCTGTCATCTTACATTCTTTTAAAATGCCCCAACCATTTTAATCTGTTAGCTCTCATGATGCCAGTGATCAATGGTGATTTAAACAGATTACGTGTTACGTTGTTGCTTCTCACTCTTCATTGCCCGCTGTTAGCATCTTTGATGGGTCCAAATATTTATCGTAAGACTGTTTTCGAAAACCTGTAATAAGACCTCATCTCTTTTATTTCTGCTTCAAGTTTTAGAGCCATATAAAACGACTGGTCTTATCAACGTTTTATATATTTTGATCTTGGTGTTGTGAGACAGACACTTTGACTTTAGCAGATGTTGAAGGGCATAGTATACTTATTTCTAGATTGTATTCTAGATTGTATTTCTTCTCTCAACATGTTGGAGCAGTTGAAGTTTGCCCCCCCAATTACTTATATGTTTCCTTTCGTTTGATTTTCATATTATCGACTTGGATGTGGCCAGAGTTTATATTATTTCCATGTCTAGTTAGTATTCATACAGAAAAGTAAACATTCAAAAATATTTTATGTTTTGCATCCTTTAGTCAGTCTGTGGTAACTAATAACTAGGAATGAAAGAATCCTAAGTATTTTACCAAGTAACTAAACTTGGAAATTGTCACTGACAGCTTAGTTAATGCAGGAAAGCATTAAGGCCGTGTATGCAGAAGCGGGTGTAAGGTAACTACTATTCGTATTCGGTCCGACCGCAATTATTCGGCCGAATACCGAATAGTCAATAGGTCCACTCTTCGGCCCCGAAGCGAATACGAAGCGAATATTCGGTAAGCCCTAGTTATAACCGATACTGCTCGCAGTAGGTTGAACGCTGTAGATTTTTGTGTTTTTTTTATTGTTGGATGGATGAATACATGCAATTGCATTGTAAGTAAAGTAAAAAGTAAAGATCCTTTTTCACGCCTTTTTCCCATCGGGCATTTGGGAAGATATTTGTACAGACCAATATGCCGTCTTTACTTCCCCAGGACATACATCAAGGTACCCAGTTTAGGCTGGGTGGACCTGCGACGCCCCAAACCATGATGAAAATCCGCGCAGCCACAGTGGGTTTCGAACGCGGTACGTTGGAATTATATGAGTCGGACTCGCAACGCTAAGCCACGGACGCCGCTCTGTAATGGCATTGGTGATATGTTTTTTTTTAATTCTTTACTATGCAAACTTATGGAACACCCTGTAGTAATGAAAGGGATTCAAACACGTACCCACTGGACCAGCAGGCATGTCAGTTTGTCATACGCTGGCGTTATCGAGCTATATGAGTTTCATTTATCCCAACATCTAGCACATATACTTCAACGAGGTTACTAATGTTCAATACCATATATGTATATGTATATATATATATATATATATATATATATATATATATATATATATATATATATATATATATAATATATAATACTATGCGGTTGTATGGTTGTATGATTGTCAACTGTTGTGGCATCAATCTTCAATCGCCCTTTCTGCAATTAAGAATGTTTCTGATCCTTCGGATTCCCTAAAATATTAAATTGCTTGAGTTGGCGGCATATTCTCGCCTACCGGTTTTATCTCTTTAATCGATCTTTGCACTTCTATATTTGCATACGTCTGCTTCGTCAGCCTTTACATTTGCCCTATAATTTATATGGTTATATATGACTTGTCATATATTCTAATGCAATCACATGTTTGATGTTTATCTTTGAATATTTATATATTTTTTTACTTTTCAGCCCTATTTCGTTTCCAGCTTCCCTAATGTCTTTACATTTATTTGTTTTCGTCCACAAGAAATTAGACCAATGTGTATTCACATTTGTAAGGCCGTATTAAAGTTCTTATTTTTATAATTTTAAACTTCTGCCACAACAAATTTAACCAGCCAGCTTGGTTTTGTTAATGCCTCCATAGAATTTGTCTTTAGAAATTTTTAGTGTAGGAAGATCGCCTTGCAGACAATATTTTCCCGCATTTAAACTCATTCCTTAGGGAAACGTTTGTAGTTTGAGGGTGGTTACCAGTTCCACAGTTCCAACATATCGTCGCTGGCAGACTGCTTTAATGTGATTTCGACAGAATAGGCACCGGAACTTGAGACTCCTAAAATACTGGAAGGGGGAGGGTGGGCCGGCTGGGGGCCCAAATAATTCTTAGGGGGCTTGAAAATTTGTAAGGGTTAAATGGTTCTCCCTAACCATTTATGAACTTTCTGGTTTTTTTATTTTTTTTAAGTATGTGTTTATTCATTTCATCATGTTTCAAATTTATTATTATATTTATTTACCATTCCGCACAAAATAATAACAATATAATAACCTTATCATTACTGCGCACTTAAACAAGATTTAAGCCCCCCCCCCCCCCTTGGTCCCATCCCCTAGGAAATTAAAAGGGCCCTCTTTTTAGACGTCTTTGTAGTGACCACATAGCGAACAAGCTAAATGAACCTAATTTACGCGTACAACGTCACTGCATCTATTATGAGAATGGAGATGGAGGCAGTAACTGTAGCTTTCCGATGGCTTGAGAGAAGCACAGTCCGGCATGTTTTGATTGTAACAGACTCACATAGCTTGCTTCGAAAAAAAAAAAACAGAAACTGGTGTCTTGCACGCAGAGTGGCTTGCATCACTGGAAAAGACCCAAATCGAGAGCATATCATGTATTTTCTGTCCAGGATATTAAGGTGTGCGAGGTAACAAGTAGGCTGATAGATTAGCTGCTGCCGCTCCTCCGGGCGGTGAGCAACTACTATAAAATAAAGCGGACGTGGCAAAGGCTCTATTGGATCAAATAGACAGTGCAGAAGAACATATAGGGAATCAATATAATGAAAGATTAATTCAGCGAGGGAAAAGGGGGGAAATGGGGGGGGGGGGGTAGAGTTCCAGGAAGATATCGCACATTAAAGGGGAAACGTAGACACGTAGGCGGTCTTTTAATCAGGTCGCAGCTGATACTGTTCGCATGTCAGCTCTTTGTTGCCTACTAAAGAAGGGGACGGCGCACGTATGGGAATGTCCTGAATGATGTCAGTTCTTGATACAGACATTCATTCACTTACTCTTGCGGCCATGCAGTTTCAATAGTTGCGTCTATAGTTCTAAAGGCTCCCAACCTTCTTTTTCAAAGCAGAGCTTTTTCACGAAAACTTGTCTATGCCAGAGCCCCTTACTGTGCCCTATGTCTTACAAGTTAATTATGTTTAGAGATATTGTTACGGAGCAGAGAAAGAGGGTGGTAGA
The DNA here is from genome assembly GCA_905116865.2 of Candidula unifasciata. NCBI lineage: Eukaryota > Metazoa > Mollusca > Gastropoda > Stylommatophora > Geomitridae > Candidula > Candidula unifasciata. The sequence continues at coordinate 755,093 of CAJHNH020007667.1, forward strand.
AAGCAATGTAAAGTAAAGAGATAATTAAACAACTGCGCAAAGCATTAAAATTATATTCATAAATACCTGTGTGGGTTCCGGGGCCCTATTATAGGGAAAACAAAAATAGACCCACTGCCTACCCAAAAGCATGTCATAAGAGTCGACTAATTGGGAGCTTCCTTTGAAGTATTTCTGCCTGAGAGGCAAGGAACCAGTAGTCTGTATACAAATAAATCAGATCTGTAAAACAGATGCACACGCAACACTCATGTTCTGGAACATGACTGCAGTCCAGCAGTGGATGAACAACCAGAACTTCCTGCCAGAGTTTACAGCGGGTGAACGCAAAGAAGAAGAAGATATTCATAAAAATGTGCTAGCGGAAAAAAAAAGAACAAAAAAAGAACAAAAACTAAAGAAGTAGGGTGAATGAGGAAAGAAAATTGTGGTAAGAGCAAAATGTAGTTGTTCCCCGCTGAACAGCAAAAACTGGAAAGTACCGAAAAGACGAGGGTTCTTCTGCGCAGGGACAAAGAAATTAAATGTTCTTGGCCCAGACAATGGATATCTGTACGGTGAGTTACATAACAACAACCTAACTACATGGCTACATTTACCTAGGCAAACCACGTGCATGAACGAGTTAAATCTTGAATCAAGAAACTAGAACTATATTTATCACATTAAACAGATGTTTATTTCACTGAACTGAACGCAAAACTTAGCTCTGTTCACAAATAACAAAACATTAGGAATTACCAACGTGTTAGGCACTTCACTAATAAAATTAAATGCGATGATACCCACTGATTTATCTCTACACAGTCTAACTAATAGAGATAAATTCATGGCTAACTATAGAAAAACGTACTACCATCATCATCAACGAGCCAAACTAAGCGTTCATCCCCACATGTATCGTGCATCAGTCCGGAAAGCCAACATTAGACCAGTTTTTTTTTTTTTCTGTTCGGTCCTTTTTATGCTCAGTGGCCAGACTTTCAGCTCGCTTTAAGAATCATTAAAACAATCACCATCCGTTTTCCTGCTTTCTACCACAAGAACTTAGGATAATGGTCAATTATGTCTGGCTTTCTTATTCGCATTCTACGTTTTGTCTCCTAATCTCTGATCTCATTCAAATGTTATTAATATTCCGGAGCAGCCAGGACACCTCCATGAAATGCCCGAAGAGCCCTTAGTGCTCTATAGAGCATTGTGTGCGGAAGCCTCTGCTGTATAGTAATATGCCGGCGGAGGCAAAAGTCTAATATGCATTTTGTACGTATGTGAGTGCGTTGTGCGTTTGTATGAACATGTGTCAGAGACCATACATCAGCCGTAACGACATATGGCTCGCGTTGCAGGCCGGTGACTGATACATCTCCCTCAAAACATACGAAACCTAAACACATACCGAGCACACTACAATCTTTAATGTACAGCACAATATAACAGACGGCAGTTTGCCTCAGAAGTCGTGGGGACCCCTATCCGAAACAAAGGAAGTGAGGGCTTTATAAATCACCTATCATTTCTATCACATTCCCATGGATATTAGCCGTGTCCGAACCCACGTCGCTTCCGTACAGTTCTTTCCTCCGCAGCTGAACACCACACAAGGACCGCGAAGTGTCTGCAGAGGGCTGGGCAAAGTGAGTGAGAACAGATCAAATCCCAATAACCAGTACAAACAAACCTTGGCTATCAGACTACAGTAATACCTAACCAACTACTCACGAAACAACTCTACACAGAGCACATGCATTTGTGGATCAGCCATTTATCGTAATTGCATTACAAACATTGAAAGTGGCATAGAACTTGTTTGAATTGCAAACCTCTAAAGGGTTACACATGTACAAAATAAACTCACAAAACACGTACACATACACGGGGCTGTTCTGTGGCGCATCACGCATTCAAAACATGTACATACTCTCAATATAAACAGTGCAAGGCTTAAAAGTCCACCCGCTGCCATAATTACTCAGCAAACTCAAGGAAGCAAAAGTTAAATGGATTGTGTTTTCCTTTTTTGTGTGCTCTCTGTTGTAGGGGAATTCCCGTGGGATCATGGGTAAATATACGAGCAGTTGTATGGAGGTTTTTTTTTTTTAAACAGAGACCTGTCTGTCTTCTGTGTGTGTGTGTGTGTGTGTGTGTGTGTGTCTTTATTTCTCTCTGTGTATGTGTGTGTCTGTGTGTGTGTGTGTGTCTGTCTGTCTCTATTTGTCCCCCTCTCTCTCTCTCTCTCTCTCTATGTGTGTCTCTACTACTGTCACTCTCGGATCTGTCGCATTTTCTCTATATTTCTCCTACTCTGTCTCTCTCTTTCCCTACTGTAACACACATACACACTTTCTGTCTGTCTGTCTCTCTCTTTCTCCCTCCCTCTCTCTCTCTCTCTCTCTGGCTCTGTCATTCAATCTACTTCTCCATTGAATACAGAGACGTGTTTTTTTCTTCTCTCTGTCTCTATGTGTTTATCTCTAATTTTTTCTCTGTCTACCGCTCACTGTCGATTTGTCTTCCATTTTCTCTCTTTAAATCTTTTACTCTTTATATCTCTCTTTCTCCCCTTCTCTGTGTCTTTCTTTCTCTCTCTCTCCCCCCCCCCCCCTCTCTCTCTCTCCCCCTCTCTCTCTCTCTCTCTCATTATGTTTCCTTCTCAGACTAAACACTGTATGTATGTGTGTGTGAGTGTGTTTGTGTATGTGTGGTGTTTCTGCGGTTTCGATTTTGTGAATGCGCTTCGTAATTCCGGGGTGCCAGCTTTGATTCCAGCTGCAGGCGTTTTGACAGCAGGCTGCTTTGCGTTGATTTCGACAGTGGTAATCAAGGCCGACTGTTTGGTGCAAAAGCAAACTATTGAACGTAAACATTGTCTAGTAAAACAACAAACAGCCCAAAAATGCTGGGGATGATTCTGCAGCATCTTGTAAAGGATACACAGCTAACTTTAAAATATAAGTATATGTATTATTAGAGTCTTAGTAGAGGAATGGTTAACTCTTTAAATCCCCAGGAACACCTGTGTTCGAATGAATTTACCCTTGATTCAAATCCATAGCATGATGCGTTTTTACCTTCACCGTGTGGGCAGAAACTAGTAGATCAGTGATTCTCCACCTAAGGGTCGCGACCCTTTTGGGGGTCAAACGACCCTTTCAAAGGGGTCGCCTAAGACCATCGGAAAACACATATTCACTGAAGTTATGAAGTAACATCGAAAATATTTGTATGTTTCTGGGTAGTCACAACGTGAGGAACTGTATTAAAGGGTCGCCGCATTAGGAAAGTTGAGAACCTCTTTACTAAATGAATCTGGCTTCCCACTTTGGTCATATCGGTGAATCTATGTATGTTGCCACTTTAAAAGCAAGGCATTTATAATTATGTGTCATGAAAATTTTATCACTTCGTTATCTTTTGTAAAACCTCCTGGAACTGAAAGAGTTAAGCTGTTTGCCTCGCGCATTGAAGTTTGTAGGTTCGTTGCTCTTCATGGTCTCTACGACTGTTTTGATGGCATGCAGAGCTGGGATAAGACAATAAAGCTGTTATGTGGCAGTTGCTTTTTTTTTGAATACCTTGGTGTGTCCGAATAAGAAAATAGTACAAGAACTAGCATTTTTATTTAACGTCTCGATAACGTTACAAGTGACCCTGTCTTTATATTGTTCACTCACACAATTCTTCAGCACAGTGTACCAACTTTTTATTGGCAGTTGCAGATGCACATCTTTGTAAAGTCAAACGTACGTGTAGTGCTGTAAGCCGCTCAATGCGCCGTTTCGATACATTGTAGAAACACGGAATAGGAATATCCTGTGGTCCTTGAAACAGGACGGTATGTAAATTCGCAGGTATTAATTGCTGTTACCGAAATAGAGTTGAGTTGATTGAGTTGAGTTGAGTCAAGAATTGATACCACAGCACTCTGGGCATTCCCTTGCATGCTCCGTCCTCGTCGTCAGCAGCCAGCGCAGAGTTCCAATACTTATGGTACCGGTCGCAATCTAGTTATAAGTCCGTCTTGCCTTTCCTCTGAATGTAGTGAGCCGGACAGACCCTCTGGTTACACATAGGTGCCCCATTCTCTCTAGGCCATAATAATCTTATTTTTCTACTGATTCCGTACTTGTTCCCAAAATGGCCTTGACCACATTTGCCTTGACTATTCATTCACCCAGTGGCGCAGATCCAGCCAGTCTGTCTGCATGTTTATTACCCACGGTGCCGGCATGGCCCGGAGCAAAGATCCAAGGTATGCTCACTACCCATGACCTTTTCAGTGAAGCTTGCCACTCTGCTCGAAGCATCCCTGTCTTCGCCTTTCTCAGCTTGCTTTTAAAATCAGCTACAGTTACACGTGTTTGCATCTTGTTCTCTAGCCACCTGAGAACTTCAGTTACTGCCTCTACCTCCATTCTCATGCTGTTCACCGAAACAGAATAAATAAATAAAAATAGGGGGACAAGCTGGCAAAATAAAACTGCAATGGGTTCAGGGGGATGATAAACCTAGACAAAGGTAACACTTTGTTATCGACTATCTAGGTGGGCGTGCGTCGAAGTGAGAAGTAAAGACAGGATAACATGACTGTTACCTGCTGCTTCCCGTGTTATGTCGAAGCTGTTACATTAAATTACATCGTCTCCTTATCTCTCTCTTATTTTACTCCACTAGGACATCCCACAAGCGATAAACACCCGATGACACAAAGTGCCACCATGTGGATGAGGATCACACATGGATAGGTCCCAGAAGCCGCATTCAGCCATTAGACCATATTTATGACCGGGCTATATTGCGGCCCCCGGCAAGAGCCAGAGTAGGGCTTCAAATAACTAGAAAATTGCATCCCCTAAAGTGTAAGAGTGTGTGTCAACACAAAGTATCTAATGTTTTAACTTATTAAAATTGTTAACTATAGGTGTAAAAGAAAAGAAACAATTCACTTGATGACAGCAGTTGGATATGGTAGGTGTAGACATTTGTTTCCTTCCAGAAAAGGCGATTTCTGGACACTTGTGACATCTACTATAGCACTTACAATATATTTTTTTGTTTGTTTACTCTCGTGTGCATAGATTTATTATTTCCCTTCCAGCAACAAAGGCCGAGAAAAAAAGTAACATTTACAGAGCACAGGCGTCGGAAACTGGAGGCTCTCGTTTTTGCTTTTGATGCAGTGCCAACCCAAAGTTCTGTCCGACCCTCCTCTGAGAGTTAATAATGAGTGTTGCCATGGACAGTTGAATAACATAAAAATAAATATTTTTTACAACACGATTCTCGTAAGCTGAGCCGTTGAAATCTCTACTGCTTAAAGTTAATTCACAGGCTTTTTTTTTTTTTTAAATTGAGACGCCATTATGTTAGCGTTGACTATGGTGTTGCACGATGTTATGGTTTTGTCTACGCTAATCATCATCATCAGCAACATCATCATCATCAAAATCAATATCATTAACATCATCATCATCATCATCATCATTATGAACATCATCATTATCAACATCATCATCAACAACATCAACATCATCATCATCATCAATATCATCAGCAACATCCTCTTCATCAACATCATCATCGACATCATCATCATCAACATCATCATCAACATCATCATCATCAACATCATCAACATCATCATCAACATCATCATCATCAACATCATCATCAACATCATCCTCATCAACATCATCATCATCAACATCATCATCAACATCATCATCATCAACATCATCAACATAATCAACATAATCATCATCAACATCATCTCCACTATCACGCGCCATGTTGATACGCGTGGGGGTCATATCTTTATATCTGACACGACTGCGAGAATCACGAATCTGGTTGATTCTCTAGTCCCGCCTCGTCCACGTGACTATCATCCAGCACTCTTTGCCCACCTTTTTCTCTTGACCACCAATTTCCTATTCGTCGTCACCAAGTTCTTTAGTCCATACCTTCTCACGTCCTCACATTACAAATTTGAAACTGTGTCCCACTCTCTTATGATATTTAGTAATCAGAATCTGTGACGAAGTATTGAACAAAATAAAAATAGATGTGTTTTACAACATAGCTCTCATGGGTGCCTTGAACACGCGACCATGATTTGGGAGTCAATTCAGAGAGCCAAGCATGAGAAAACCCAATTGCACGTTACATGGTTGGACTTGGCCAACGCTTACGGGGCATTTCCCCATAGGCTACTGTGGCGGGCCCTTCGCATGTTTCACGTACCGGCACAGATCAACGAAATGATCGAGCAATATTTCTCTAAGTTCGCTTTGCGCTTCTCTACCTCGACGTTTACCACGAGGTGGACATTGGGATAGCTATGGGGTGTACGATATCACCAATAATGTTCATCATGGCCATGCAGATCATGTTAGACGAGGCTGCCGGCTACGGACAGGGCCTTCAAATTGGGGATCACTGGATGCCTCCACTACGTGCCTTTATGGATGACACGACTATTATTACGGACAGCGAAAAATCTGCCCGCACGATCCTGAAAAGATTGGACGCTGTGGTCCAATGGAGCGGTATGCAGTTCAAACCGCAGAAGTCGAGGAGTCTGTCAATCCTTAAGGGTCGGGTGGAGACAACCAGTTTTACGGTGGCAAGGAATAAGATCCCCGCGGTTCTGGAGGAACCGGTGAAAAGCCTTGGTCGCGTTTACGATTCGAAGTTATCTGATAGAGCGGAGGTCAGGCGAATACACGAGTCACTGGCTACAGGCCTGCTCGCGATCGAGCGTAGCAGGCTGATCGGGAAGTTCAAGGTCTGGTGTCTCCAATGTTGATTCCAATGTTGATTCCAAAGCTCCTCTGGCCGCTGTTAGTCTACGAAGTGACGATGACTGCAGTGGAGACGATGGAGAAAAAAATCAACACAGCTTTAAGAAAGTGGATTGGTGCACCGTCTTGTCTGACTGGCGTGGCTCTGTATTGTAAGCAGGCTAAGCTGGTACTCCCGTTCAAATCGATAACCGAAGAGTTTAAAGTCGGCAAAGTAAGACTCGCCATGCTCTTGCGCGAGTCTTCAGACCCAAAGGTCATCTCTGTCCAGCCCGCTCTAAAGACTGGTCAGAAGTGGAAAGTCCTCGATGCGATCGAATCTGCTCATAATGCACTAAAATTGAATGAGATAATGGGATACACTCAAACCGACCGTCGAGGCCTGGGTCACGGAAAGGTCAATTGGTGGTACAAAGCCACAGCCAAAGAGCGCCGAGACATGGTAATACAACAAGCCTGGGACAACGAAAACGAGGTTCGGGTCCAAAAAGCAGACCAACTGTCGCAGCAGGGCCATTGGGTCAGCCTGGAGAGCGCATTGCCAAGAGTACTCACATGGGGTGATATCTGGCGAATGACCCCGCTGCGACTGAGCTTTATTGTTCGTTCTGCGTACGATGTATTACCGTCCGGTGTCAACATGGTTAAGTGGTCTGCGACTAACGATCCGACTTGCAGACGTTAGAACACTTTTTTACCGCATGCAGGTCAAGGCCGATATACCTGGCGACACAACAAGGTGCTTAAAGAGTTGGCAGCTGTTGTGGACCAGGCTAGGACGAGGGCCAACGCGAGGGCCAGTCCTACCATCGTCCCCATACGTTTCCTCAAGGCTGGGCAGATTAACAAAGGTAGAATCAACAAAGACGCATACGCTCCATCTATGCTAGACTCTGCGAGGGACTAGTTACTAGCAGTTGATCTGCCAGGCCATGAAAGGTATCCTGAGTCAATTCGAAAGACCGGCCTGCGACCTGACATAGTTCTCCACTCTGCGGAGAAACGGCAGCTCATCCTGATTGAGCTGACCGTCCCGTATGAGTCGCGAATGGACGAAAGCCATATGTACAAGCTCGAGAAGTACTATGACTTAGCAGCCGATCTGAGGAGAGACGAGGCGTACACAGTACGTGTTTTTGCCGTCGAAGTGGGAGTGAGAGGTCTCGTTTCCACTTCACTCTACAATGTGGTTAAAGAACTAGGATTGCGCGGTAATGAACGCAAACGGACACTTAAACAGCTGGGCGAGGTTGCTGAGAGGGCCTCGAGCTGGCTCTGGACGCAACGAAACAACGTAGGGGACGGGCCTCGGTGAGCTGGTCCGGGTGTCTAGCGGAAAAGAATTTATCATCCCTTAAAAGTCTATCGTGTCCGAATTGTCTGCCAGTGTTCCTCTGCCACCTGCTAACAAAAGTCCAACATGTGTCCGGTATACCAATCGTAAGCTTGCCGCTCGGTTGTTCAGGTAAGCAGACTGCTTTAATTATGCTACCGCGACGACTTCTTATCTAACAGCACTTTCTGCAAAATCACCAAAATCGTCTTGTCCCTATCCGAACAACATCCGGTAATTTTGTGCAGCAGGGAAACAGGGAAACAGCTGTACATGCTCCCTTGTATAGTTTCTTTTTATAGTACCAACTATCTATAAATAATGTACCCTGTATGTATTGAGGTTTTGAACAACGGATCAACATCATGGCACACATAAGTTCTTCTTCTAACTCAAGTCTGAGTCCGAAGAAGCTCAGCATAGTGCACAGGCACAGTAGCACGGGCAAGGATCCTGAAATACTTTGGGTAGATTTTTAACTCCAAAGTTTGCCCGTACAGCGCCGTTAGGCTACTCTTTCGATTTACTACTGCCAAGGGATTTTTTACGTGCGCGACAATGCACACTGGTGTCCGATCTTACTACCCAGAGACCAGGGGGAATTACTAGAAGTCCAAGTCCACGTGAAAAGATCCCAGCCCTTACCAGGGATTGAACCCGGAACCTCTAGCACTCGAGGCGGACACTATGCCTCGAGACCACGCAGCCCCCTGTATGTTTTGCGACTAGTTGGTGGCGATTTTCATATCCTACAAGGTATACATTTAAATTTGTATTAAAGAACTGCTGTAATTGAAACTTATAATTATATGAGAAAATAAACCAAGCGGAGAAATTTAATTAGTCAGCGGCCTAGTACAACACAGTCATGGAAGACATATTGGACGGATGATGAGCATACCCTAAACAGGGGTTTGAAACCTGTTAACATCGAGCACAAGTAAGCCTACTATCTATTGTGTCATCGCGGCCCTCACTGGGATATTGGTGTACTTCGACCCAACAAATCCGTTTTCAGCAAACCCTTTAGTCACCTTTTACAACCTGCGTTTTTGGGAGGCAGTGAGTCTGGACAAGTAGTAAATTGGCCAAAACTTATTTGGAAGCTGCGGAGATGTGGTTTTATAGACGAATGATGAGAATACTCTGGTCAGATAAAAAGAGTAATGAGGATGTCCCGAAAGAAACTGACTCACAAACAGAACTGATTGCCAACATCAGCAAAAAACAGTCCACATTCTTTGGTCATGTGTTGAGAAAAACAAAACTGGAGCACATCATGACAATAGGAAAGTTAGAGGGAAGAAGAGGCAGAGGGAGACTGAGAGAAAAGATGCTGGAAAGTCTGACATCATGGCAGCGTTGTGTACAATTGCTTTAAGCAATATTTCGAATGGTTCTGAATTATAATTTAGGTATCAACTCGGAGGGGACACACTGATCAGTCGATCGATCGATTTTACCCGTGCACATGATGAAAAGCAAACAACACAAACGTTGCTTAGGACAATACCAGGTTGAGAACTCGTTTCTGAGGCGCGGCTGACTGACAGCTTGACACTCTGGGCTTTTATTTGGAGACACGAGTTTGTATTTTCAGTAAGGTAGATTATTGCTCAAAGAACCACCTGCCTATACCTCACATGTGATGAGTACAGGCAGTACCTGACAGTTTCTGAAAATCGACGTATGTATTTTTCCTCCAGTCGGGGATAAAACACAATTTTTACCTGCACAGTTCATGTCTTCAGCAGCTGCTAACACTAAGAATGGAATTCAGAGGACCAATGCAAAATAGCTTTGGGAATTGAATTTCACTGCTGATATTTCTCATCTGTCCCACTTACGGAATCAGATGCAAGATAAACTAAAATATATTTGATGCAAGATCACAACATCTAAGTCTGAAAATCCATAAGGGAGACACAGATAATGAGAATAAATCAGACAAATAGTAATTTGGTTTCTCTTAATGGTATCCCACTCGAAGAACTGGAGTCGTACACTTATTTGGGCGGCAATGTAGATAAAGATGAGGGAACTGATATAGATATTAAAATAAGAATACAAAAGACAAGATGAGCTTTCATTGCACTAGGGAATTTGTGGAGCTCAAAAGAAATTAAAACTAATACTAAACTGAAAATGTTTAATTCTAATGTCAAATCACTACTGCTGTATGGGACGTGAACATGGAGAACAGCTACAGTAATTACTAGTAAACTATAACTATTTATTAATTGGTGCCTCCGCAGAATAGAGAAAATTAATTCGCATGATATAATAAGTAATGCAGAGCTTTGGGAGAGAACTAAACAAGCTCCAGTGGACCAAGAGATGAAGAAATTACACTGACGTTAGATAGGACATACGCTGGGAAAACCTGAGAACAATATAACTAAAATGTCTTTGCATTGGAACCCACAGGGGCTTTGAAATAAAGGAAAGCAACAACAACAAAGAAATGGAGATGGGAGCTTGTCGCACTACCTTTTTCATTAAACGTGTGTACCTTCCATCATTGGTAGGTAGGTAGTTATGCCCCATCAGGACATCACGCAAGTGATAAACACCAGATGACACAAAGTGCCACCATGTGGATTTGGATCACCTGTGGAGAGGTCCCAGAAACCGCTTTCAGCCGTTTAGGACATATCTATGGCTAGGCCACATTTATGACCCGGCTATATTCAGGGCCCCTGGCAAAAGACAGGACGGGGCTTTAAAATAACACAAAATTGCATGCCACGAGGGGACATATTTTTCCATCATTATAATCATTATCATAAACATTTTCCGTCACCATCTTCCACATTCTGCTACAAGAATTAAACATGAGCACTTCTAGCGTAATCCCCTCAACTTTGGGCACTTAATGATGATCATAACGACCAATAGGAGTGCTGGACAAATGGGGCCCTGTATCCTTTACAATTAAGCCTGCTCAGATGCACATCGACGAGCAGGTAATACTGTTTCAAGAGTTCATTACTGATACAGAATTGGACCTCAGCATTCGACATGCCCACACATGGACATTAGACAGGTTTAAAAGCGATTTTCTTAACTGCATATACAAATACATTGAATCTACATCAACGCAAAACGCAGATCTGTCTCTTTGATACACGTAATTGGGATCGGAGTTTTTTGATTGAAAAGGGCATTTATGGGCTATGTTTGTATGTATTTATATCTCTGTGCTAGACGGGTGTTCTGTAAAATGTACGTAGCCTGTCTGCAAGAGGGTGTTATGTAATATGTCTGTTGGGTTGTCAATCTGCGAGATGGGTATTGTGTAACATGTATTCTGTATGTATGCCTAGCGCTCTCTCTCTCTCTTTCACAAAATGTCTGTGCAGGAATGTAGGTAAGTACGCAGGAATAGAGGTATGTAGGTAAATATATAAGCCTATGTTCCCAAAAAAAAAACCAGCTGAAAATTAGCACCAGGAAATGTTCTGGGATGTCAAGACCCACTGTGTTTTCCGTGTGGTTGCGGGGCCTCGTTGTGGAGAAAACCAGAATAGACACACAGCCTAGCCAAAAGCATGTTGTAAGAGTCGAATAATTGAGAGCTCTCTTTGAGGTCGGAGTGCATCTGCCTGGAAGGCCAGGAACGAAAAGTCTGAATAAAATGAGATCAGTAAAATGAGTGTGCATACAGCACTCAGTTTCTGGAATACAACGAAAGAACAACAGTTAACGAACAACCAGAATTTTTCTGCCGCAGTTTACAGCCGGTAAACAAGAAAAAGACCACTGTTGATGTAGACTTTGTCGCCTTTTAAATGTGGGTTTACTTTCAAATGCAAATTTTACACACACACACACAAACACACACACGCCCACCCACACCCACCCACACACACACACACACACACACACACACACACACACACATATATATATATATATATATATATATATATATATATATATATATATATATATATATTTTAATTGCAATGTTATTTCAGTTGAAACATAGTCCAGCAAAAGTTAAAGACTACTAAAGACATGGACCGAGCAATATGTGCATTCAAAACAAATACCTAGGGAAACTTACGAACATTATGTGGGATAAATTAAAGAAATGGAAACAAACAAGAGAAATGTCTGAACATCCGCTTGCTTCAATAGTTATAAAGGTAAAAGTTTTTAAAAAATAAGTCGAGGCAATATCTTGTGAGCATCATGAGGGATAGGGGTGAGAGAATTACCAATCAGACACTGAAATATGAAACAAATGGACAGGGCAAAGGAGGACGTGCAAGATAAACCATATGGCGAAATGTGTTGAGTGCGAGGCCAAAGGTGTTGAACAGGAATTCATCCATCTTTTCCTTCTTAGCTTTCACCGCTGTAAACTCCGGTGAAAATTTGTGGTTATTCATCCACTTCTGGATTTTAGCCTTGTTCTAGAATTTGAATTTCCCACCCATGTTACAGATCTGGCTTGCTTGATTCAGACTGTTGATTCATCATATCTCTTGCAGATGCGCTCCGGAAGCAGATTCCATCCATGATATCGAAAGGACTGCACAATGCAGAACAGAATGAGAAACGAGACTCTAAGCCAGTTGTAATTTACAACGGTACAGTAGGATTATAATGATGCTATATGCTAAGTTTACAAGCAGTCGCATAGGATGCAACTATGACAACATACGTGCCGAGCATTGAACACAAAACAGTGTTCGATAATCAATGAACGCTCTGATTAAACTTACATAAGCATTCCTAGATTGGAACAAAGGCAACCATTTTGTAACCACTCATGCTTTAAATTCTCCATATAGAGAATGCAACTGACATTTCAGCAGAGAAAACTGCGGCCGCGGACATAGAGCTCTAGAAATCAATCATGAATGATGAGTTTGTGATTTCCTGGGCTAGTTCCATGCCAGTGTGTATTCAAACATGCTGCATTTTAATGCCTTCCAGGCAATCTACTAGTCATCATAAGGATGATCTGCTGGCCAGGTTTTTGTTTCGCTTGTCAGCAGCGCCAAGGTTCTACATCAGAGTTTCTCAAACGTTTTCTGCAGCGGCACCCTTGTCGGGTAAAAAAATATTCGTGGCACACCTTCCTCAGAGCGGTTTGAATACTATGAATGAAACTGTTTGGATGAAATTTTCACTATTTTCTTTATGTTTATGGGAAGTTTAGTAAATTGTACTCTTGAGTGACTTGAAAGTTTCTCCTGTATCTGCAAAGTTTTTTATGCATACGTTGAGAATGCACTGCAGCCTTGCCAACAGCATTGTTTTCTGAATACACCTGCATCCAGAACTCTTCTTGGCTTCCTTCCTGGTATTGCTGTTTTAAACTGCTGCTCAAGCATGTTTTGAAAAATTTCTTGATTATTGCCGCGGCACCCCTTGCATCCGTTTCACGACACCCTGGGTGCCAGGGCACCCAGTTTGAGAACTCCTGTTCTAGATAATACAGTTATTTTGCGAACGGAATGTAAGTCTTTTTTCATGACCCCCTTGATTCTTCCGTTTGGTTGTATCTGTCGATCATTACTACGTTTGACGAAGTATGTCTGCCGTTTATCTGTTTATATAAATATATTACGAAAACCTAAATGAAAACCTTAAAAAAAAAATTTAAAAAAAACTTTGTAGTCTTGTATATGTTACAGTAAAAATGTCAGTGTCTCGTAGCCTGCATGTATTTTAGTGAAGAATTTCAAGAGTGTTAATCACTGTATATCACGGTGCAGGCGAAAATTGTTACGTCTTAATGACAGTTTAGATATGGCCACCCAATTTTTGACATGAGCCAAAGAGGAGCAGCGTTTTGTTGTCCGTTTTGTGTGTGTGTGTGTGTGTGTGTGTATGTGTGTGTGTGTGATCAGCTAAGGGTGAAGACATATTATGAGAAGGAATGGACGCGAGAACTTGGTAACAACCGGCAAGATTGATGGAAAGAGAGCTAGAGGAAGACAAAGAGATGAATACCTCATGGCCAGGCCAGAGGGACGGGGGGGGGGGGCAAAACAATGAACTGATCCGTAATTCTGGTGATCGTGTGAGATGGCGAATCATGGCAGCGTACGCTTACCGTTACGTACATGATGATGATGACGAAGGGATAAAACCTGAGACAAATCATCGGCAAACGAAAGTCCAGTGTGGACTTTCAAAGTTTTTATTTGAAGCCCCTTAATGCTTCATACTTCAGTGGCTGTATGACAAAAGAGTGTTTGAAAGGACCACATTTTCAAGGGATCAGCGACTCTGGTTTTTGACTCTATAAAAACAAAGTAAGTTTTTTGGGCCCGTTTGTGACCCGTGTTAGAACAGGCGGACAACAAACGACGGTCACAGAAGAAAACTAATGTAAAACCACGTACACACCATGTCACTCAGCAGCATGTTTATGACTGTCCTAGTTACTCGTATCTAACCACAGATATAGCTTCAGATATAATATATACACTGCATTATATAATATAATTATTTCATTTACGTGCATAAAAAAGAATAATTACATAATATGACAGCTTTGTTAAAAAAAAAAAAAAACATTTCCTAGATTATTTGATGGAAGCAAATCGAAGCTGTACGTTATCCCAGTTTCATGAGCCAACCACAAAACGTTTCAACGGAAGAGAATGTCACGATCGTGAAATCCTAAAGTTTCATAGTTTCGAGTTACTTATGATCTATTCTGAGGCTTAATGGTGCCGAATATGTTTTATATAACTCACGTGGCGTGGATATATTTATTGAAAGTCATGATGAGAAATACCAGGGTTTGTGTGTGTGTGTGTGTGTGTGCCTAGGTCGCGGACATCATCATCATCATCATCAGGTGCCCCAACTGGCGTGGGCGATCATGCCTATCCATAATCCACGATCTCCTGCAGCATGTATCAGTTCGTGTGCATGTATCAGTTCGACACACCTCCATGCCATGTAACAAGACTGTCAAGAATCTTCTCTCGTTGTCTTCTTCTATCCTTTCTTCCACAGATCTTTCCAGTGGTCACAACATATTCTATTTTCCCTCTTCTCATAACATGGCCGAAAAATGATGACTGTCTCCTTTTGATGTCTGTGATATAGTGTCCTCGGGCTCCCACCTCTTTGAAAACCTCTTGGTTGCTCTTTTTGGCCGTCCAAGGTATTCTAAGCATTTTTCTGTAAAACCACATCTCTGAGGCTTGAAGAAAATGTTTGGCCTGCCTACCGATTGTCCAGGATTCACAGCTACTTGTTAAAACTGAATGTATGTAGCAAGCAAGAATTTTTTTTCCAACTCTAAATGACAAGGACATATTGCACAAGATATTCTTCATTTTATAAAATGCAGTTTTTGCCTGTCCTATTCTGTTTCTTATCTCAGTTACGCATCTTCCTTCTGATTTTATCCATGTGCCCAGATACTTAAATTTCTGTACTTGTCCTAAAATAACACCATCGACCTTTATTACACATTTAAGAATAATTCGTTTCTTTGATACCACCATTACTTCTGTCTTCCCATTATTCAAACTGAGGCCCATTCTTCCACTTTCTAACACCACAATGTCTATCATTTCCTGTAGTTCTTTCTGATTTGTTGCTATCAAGACAGGTCGCGGTGGACAGGCAAAAACTGCATTTTATAAAATAAAGAACATCTTATGCAATATATCTCTGTCAGTGATGGTTAGAAAAATCATTCTTGCTTGCTACATACATCCAGATTTAACATATGGCTGTGAGTCATGGACAAAACTTTGTTATCTGCAGTCGCTGACTTTGCAAATGTTTCGAATGTTTCTTATTCTCTGAGTGTTGAGGTGCCCCCAGGTTTCATCAACTGTCACATCCCGATGGAGAAAAGCATTTCCTTGGCGGACACCATAGTCTCAATGCACCTGACAAATCGTCTGCCTTCTAGGCTTCTGTTTATCAGACAGCTAGCTGCCTTGGAATCCATCTGCTATGCACTCCTCTACCCACAGTCGTCTTGAACAATGTTGTATGCAGCACCGTGACTCATGTGGAATCCTAAAACAATTTCCGCCCAGTGACTCGTCTGTGGTCGTGGATTGGCTGCTCTATCGGGGAAACTGACAGATCTCCCATTCCTCTTTTCGTCACTGATGTTTTCCCTTCGGTTTTTAAATCTTTCCACTCTTTCATATACATTCCTCTGGCACAAAGAACTGTCTACATATTCAAACTTCATTTTTCCATAGACTTCAGAAAGTCTAACGCCCTCCCCTCCCCCTTTCCACCCCCACCCCCACAAATGAATAAACACGGTGCTTGTTAACAGCGCTTAGCGGCCATCTTTGTACGATCTGTTGCGCATGCTTAAACTACTAAATCGTCCCCACAGGGAACTTGTATATCAACGGGGAGCCAATCTGTGTCTTGAAATAAAATAAAAAAAAATTTCTGCATACTGTTTCATTCAGAATAGGATACCGTTGCCTATACCTAACGACTTCCCCTCGTATCTGCCTTTGAAAATGTCCAAGCTATAACTAAATCTGCACCTATCTTTTTAAACGTGAATGGGATTCTTGACACTCAAAGACACAACGTCTCAGTGGTTTCTAACGTCTTTTTTAAATCTGTGTATTCGGTGTCTATAATTAGCATGCAATAACATAAAACTGTTAGACTAGGCATGTTTCTCGCAATTTTTTTTTTATTTTTTTATTTATCGGACAGTAAACGACCTTTTGTTTGATTTCAACTGGCACAGGAATGGAGCAGTTATAAAGGGAATCGTCTGTAGGGTTGAAACCTTGACTAACGCTAAAGTGACTGGTTGGTGTAACAGTTACAGGTGTCCTAATGTTTTACTTCATTTAGAACGAACAAAGACACGTTTTTTTTTTTCAAGCGTTACGAATTGGGCACACAGGCCCGTCTTACATTCTGTCTTTCTGGCCTCACTCCGGGCATACATTAACCCATTCACACATCGTTTTAACAGATAATAATAATAATAATAGACATCATCGACAACATTTTGGTTACAGTGTGCTCTTCGTATATCTACATTTTAAAACAGTTATAATTCTAAGTCACTCAATCTTGGTGGAAAGCAACAATATGCTTAGGAGACTATTATCTTCTAATGGGGCCTATAGTCTGTAGTGAGACAATATTCGAAAAGCATCCAATTGTATTTATATTGATTGTTGATATTTTGTATTGACTGTGGAAGTTCGTTCCACAGATGAGCTGCTGGGTACGCCAAGCTTGTTTTGTATAAGCCTGTTATATGTTTAGGGATGTGTAATATGTTTAGGCGTTTGCTATATCGCCCTTTATACTTAAAAAATGACCTAAGGTAATTTTGAGCATTTTCAAATAAGATTTTGCGAATAACTTTGGCCTTTGTGAAAGGTAGTCGTTTACAGAGCGGTAATAACTTAAGATCTGTGTGTATACTGGAAATGTCTCTTCCATTATTATTACTGACTAACGTACAGCTCTTTTTTGAAGTGTTTCATCACTGAAATTGGACAGCCATCCCATATTGTAGAGCAGTAGTCTAGATGGGTCTGAATATGGGATGTATCTGGTATCTATCTTGCCAGTCTGATGTCCAAATTGAAATTTCTAAATCACAGGCTATTACAGCAAATTTGTTGGTAGCAGCTTGGAGGGGACACACTAATTGATCCATTGTGCTTATTCCAGAACTGTTGTTTCTTATCTTCCAGGTAACCCATGCGAGGCGTCCAAGCCGTTCCTGTGTCGAAGCGGGGCCAAGTGTATAGGGCTGAAGTATGTCTGTGATGGCACCTGGGACTGTGATGATGGCTTTGATGAGGAGCCAACCCTCTGTAACGCAGGTGGGTTCTGCATGCAACCATTTTTTTCATTTGTGTTAGCCTTGTTCAACTGCTTCAGTTTATAAATATGTAAACGTTTTAGTAGATATCGTTCTCTCTCTCTCTCTCTCTCTCTCTCTCTCTCTCTCTCTCTCTCTCTCTCTCTCTATCTCTCTCTCCCTCTCTCTCTCTCTCTCTCTCTCTCTCTCTCATGGCCGCACACTCTCTCTTCCTCTCCATTTTCTCTTCCCCCACCCCATTTAGCTAAATACCTACCTGTTATCTGACACTCATGTATCACCCAATGAAATCACAGCAAGATTTGGTGTAAGATTTTAATCCACATTTTCTAAGAGGAAGTCGAACATTGTTTTTCATTTAAATACATGTTTGTCCTCCTGTTAGACTAGACACAATGCACAACATACATGTTTGTCCTCCTGTTAGACTAGACACAACGCACAACATACATTTGTGTCCTCCTGTTAGACTAGGCACAATGCACAACATACATTTGTGTCCTCCTGTTAGACTAGGCACAATGCACAACATACATTTGTGTCCTCCTGTTAGACTAGACACAATGCACAACATACATGTTTGTCCTCCTGTTAGACTAGGCACAATGCACAACATACATTTGTGTCCTCCTGTTAGACTAGGCACAATGCACAACATACATTTGTGTCCTCCTGTTAGACTAGGCACAATGCACAACATACATTTTTGTCCTCCTGTTAGACTAGACACAATGCACAACATACATTTGTGTCCTCCTGTTAGACTAGGCACAATGCACAACATACATTTGTGTCCTCCTGTTAGACTAGGCACAATGCACAGCATACATTTTTGTCCTCCTGTTAGACTAGACACAATGCACAACATACATTTGTGTCCTCCTGTTAGACTAGGCACAATGCACAACATACATTTGTGTCCTCCTGTTAGACTAGGCACAATGCACAACATACATCTGTGTCCTCCTGTTAGACTAGGCTCAATGCACAACATACATTTGTGTCCTCCTGTTAGACTAGGCACAATGCACAACATACATTTGTGTCCTCCTGTTAGACTAGGCACAATGCACAACATACATTTGTGTCCTCCTGTTAGACTAGGCACAATGCACAACATACATTTGTGTCCTCCTGTTAGACTAGGCACAATGCACAACATACATTTGTGTCCTCCTGTTAGACTAGGCACAATGCACAACATACATTTGTGTCCTCCTGTTAGACTAGGCACAATGCACAACATACATTTGTGTCCTCCTGTTAGACTAGGCACAATGCACAACATACATTTGTGTCCTCCTGTTAGACTAGGCACAATGCACAACATACATTTGTGTCCTCCTGTTAGACTAGACACAACGCACAACATACATTTGTGTCCTCCTGTTAGACTAGGCACAATGCACATCATACATGTTTGTCCTCCTGTTAGACTAGACACAATGCACAACATACATTTTTGTCCTCCTGTTAGACTAGACACAATGCACAACATACATGTTTGTCCTCCTGTTAGACTAGACACAATGCACAACATACATTTGTGTCCCCCTGTTAGACTAGACACAATGCACAACATACATTTGTGTCCTCCTGTTAGACTAGACACAACGCACAACATACATTTTTGTCCTCCTGTTAGACTAGACACAACGCACAACATACATTTTTGTCCTCCTGTTAGACTAGACACAATGCACCTCTTGCATTAAAACAAGTCCCATTGTGCACAGAAGCCATCGGTACTGCGGGACAAGCACGTTACACTAGACATACAGATACAAATATTCTCAATGTCAGAAATAGAACTGAAAGCAACAGACATAAGTTTCAACATGGCATTTTAGACAAAACCAGACAACAAATACTAGAATCGATGAAAACAGACATAATTATGTCTGTCTGTCTGTTAGTATGTATGTTGTTGTATTTCTCTTCAGACTGCTACTTTCTGTATACTGATTTTACTGTTCTTTGCATCCTAGATGGCACAACAGCAAAATGCAGAAATCATGTTCAGTCCCAAAGGAAGTTATCGTTTTGTCACCAGTGATCTCTACACGAAGTATACCACGCCGTCCATTGTGGCTAGGAGTTGCGGTGACAACAGTACACTCAGAACCAGTATTAATCAGTCTTTTAAAGCAAATGCATAGGATTTAACAAACGCATTGGATAGGTAACCGTGACATTTTCCTTGCTAAGAGAGTCTGGGAAAACAATAAACTACTCCGTGGATCCGAAACCTGAGCCTTGTACTCAAGACAGTACAGAAAGTTAATTTCTTCGACATAAGATGTCTGAGACGCATTTCTCGTGTATTATGGAAGCAGTCTCATCGCAGTGTCAAATGGTACACTATGCATAGGCCCCCCCCCCCCACCCCCCACACACACACACACACACACAAACAAATTACACACATGTTTATATTAAAACACATATTTGCCCATTTTGTCACCCCCCCCCCCCCTTGTCCCTTCAGTGATGACATGTGGTGCAGCCTGCACACCCATTACTATGCCACTGCGTAGAAATGACCATGTAACAAATATGCAAGTGCTCGAAAGGGCAGGCCACAGTTGACTCTCTCCTCATGCAGAGGTACCTTTGGTGGCTGACTCGTGTGTCTCTGATAGAAGATGGACATATTCCCAAAGATCGTTTTAATTGAGAA
Organism: Candidula unifasciata; assembly: GCA_905116865.2. Classification (NCBI taxonomy): domain Eukaryota; kingdom Metazoa; phylum Mollusca; class Gastropoda; order Stylommatophora; family Geomitridae; genus Candidula; species Candidula unifasciata. The sequence continues at coordinate 775,726 of CAJHNH020007667.1, forward strand.
CTAGCAACAGGGAAGATATCAACAGAGCGACCCCAAATGTGATATTAAGATGTCCGTAAACAAGATATGAAAACATTTGGCATAGATCCAGAAACATGGGAAAGAGTCAGATATTCATGGAGACAAGATGTACAACAAAGACTGGTGTTCTTTGATCCCAGTTTGACCCAGCTTAACTGGGGACAAAAGGCAAAAATAAGAATGAAGTCACTGCAGATGAGGAAACTGTGACAAAGTTTAACAGTCTCGCAACAGACTATTTAGTCACCAGGGCCTGCTCAACGACACCCTACCGCAACCAATACGAAAGAGGCAAAACCCATCCGGACGACACAAATAACAGGACCACAATGGGACCTAGACATGGGAATACACAACAAACTCAGTTAGTTACACAAACCATCAACCTGGCACAAATACTCCAGTCTCAGTCAATAGACTTGGCACACAAACCCAGACCTCAAATATAAGCGAACGCTGCTACCATGTGGTTTGTATGGTCGACTTTATGTATTTTGTCCCTCTCATAGCAAAGCAGAGCGCCAGCAGCACAACTCTGTAGTCCTGCGGACTGACAAGAGACCAACTACTACGTACCTCTTCAAATGGTTCGAATATGTAGCTACATTATCAGAAATGGCACTCTGTAACGAATGTTAGCTTAATAAGGGTGCAGATCATGTGTTTACCCCGGAAAACAAAACCTGACAATTTACTTGCATAATCTTTTACAGCGCAGTGCAAACCAACTCTAACAACTACTTGCTGTTAGTGATTCTAGTAAGCAGTTTTACGTTCACTAGTAAGCAGTTTTACGTTCACTAGTAAGCAGTTTTACGTTCAATAGTTTACTATTGCTTTCTAACTGGTTCTACCCTTTACATTTTTGTCGAAACCTGACAAATCGCCTTCTGCTGGATAGACACCATTATGTTAAAATTTTGACAATGCATTCGTAATCTTAAGCAAAAGACGATGGTCCATAAACAAAGGATCTAAGGCTACACATACACCAACATGTCCGAAGGGATTTTTCACACAAGAACTTTCACCATTGGCACCAGGCCAAAGTCATCTAGTGGCAATTTTTGCTATTTTTATGTCAATGCATTTTAGATTTGTATTTGTCAGATAAACAGTACATACCACATTTTCACATGTAAATTCCTACTTCAAATAGATCGAAATGAAGTATGACTCTCCAGGCACGTTAGCAATTTTCTTTTGCCAATTCACAGGAAACGTGGTTTTCTAGAAAAATAGATTTGGCACTTAAGTGACTTCGGTGAAATGTTTCCCTTCCTTTCAAAGATATAAACCCGAACAAAAAGTATATTAGCAAGCTTCACCAATCAGTGGGCAGCAAACTGAAGCAGGAAGTTATGAAAAATCTCAGTTGGCGGAATACCTGACTAGGGTGATTGGAAGACATAGGAAAGGTGGAGAGAAGCAGATTCAAAAAAGGAATAGACCGTAAATAGACAAGAATAGGCAGAAAATTGAAGAGCACGATGTGTGCCGGCTGGACACGGTAGAGAAAAGGGCAAACGGGCGGCTAGGAGAGAAAGCTAGCGATAATGTACAAAAAGGAATGAAAAAAGGTGAATAATAAAAATATTGAATAATAAAGTGTGTTAAAAGTATATTTTCAAAAAAAAAAAAAAAAAAAAAAAAAATAACAACCGTAATAATGTACAATATGGACGAGTGCGACAGGTACAGATAGTAGCAGTTCTGGGCGGGCAATCTCTTCCTGGCAAGAAGTTCGAAAGCAAAATATGGATGCCGAAGAACCGGCTAAAGATCTGTTTGTCTCTGAGATGGCGAAACGTCGAATAATTTTTAAATACTACTATAATGATAATTACACTACATGTTTATTGTGACATTTCATAATGTGTACGGCGATGTTTGTTCCCCCTTGTTCTTATGTAGGCGATATTATGTCTAGAATTGTGAAATATGTCTAGACTGAAAAGATTTTCTCTCTCTCTCTCTTTCTCTCCTTCTCTCTCTCTCTCTCTCTCTCACTTAAAGTTCTCTCTCTCTCTCTCTCTCTCTCTCTCTCTCTCCCCTCTCTCTCTCTCTCTCTCTCTCTCTCTCTCTCTCTCTCTCTCTCTACGTGTATGTATGGATTTGTGTGCTCGCATCATGTGTATACTTAAGCAGATGTAAAGGTATTCTATCACGCATGTGACGTACTGATTATATTTCGCTTGTATCGTTTCTTAGAAAGTCATAATCTGTTCACACGACTACTTCTTATTCTTCTTCTTTCGTTCGCATGAAATAAATTATCTATATCTGCAATGCTGTCTCTAGTATGAATTTCACTGTCTTGTAATTCACTAAGCGGCCCGTAAAGTTTGACTTCCACAAGTGTCTCTTTTGGCCAAAGGTTTTGCCTGAAAGCGTTGAATCTGGGACAGTCTTGGAGGATGTGATCTGTTGTTTCAGGTGCCAGTCCACAAATACACATTGCTGATTCACCAATCTTAAATTTGTTGTACATGTGGCAGCGAAGTCGATTGTGCCCTGTTCTAAGGCGAAGGATAATGACTTGCTCTGGTCTGTCCATAATATGGTAATCGTCTTGTGCCAGTTTCGGTGGCATTCTGATTGATTTGATCATTCTCTTCTTCTGTTGATAAGAGACTGGTATGTCAGGTTGTTCTTCAGTTGCACCTTCCTTAGCTAGTTTATCAGCTCTTTCGTTTCCGGGAACTCCACAGTGGGAAGGTATCCACTGCATTACTAAATTGCAACGGTTGCCTAGTTTGGATAATACTGTCCGAACGCTTGGTAATTTTACAGACTGGAGTGACTGAAGTACCGCTTTTGCATCTGTCAGGAATACTACTGGTTGTGAAAAATACCCTGTATTTAGTAGTTTCTCTGCCGCTATCTTGATGACTTGAACTTCTGCATCATAGTTGTGACAGTGCTTTCCTGTTGGTATTTTGGCTGTATCCCTGGTATTATTAGGAAACTCAATGTACACTCCCGCACCTCCGTTTCTGACTGCGCTTTCTGCTGACCCATCTGTGTAAACACGGACCCAAAGATTATGTGGGTATTCATCATCAAGTAGACTGAGGGTGGCTGTTTTGCGCTGCACACTGTTTTGTTCTTCCAGGTCAAATACCCCTTTCACTTCAGTCTTGATGTGTATTGGGAACTTATACTCCTCTCTCCAGGGGGTCCGTTCTGGGACAGCATTTAAGGATCTATCAGTTGCAGGCAAATCAGTGGTTTGTCTGCCGAGCCGTTTGGCCTGGTGGATAAAAACTACTTCTCTTTAGTCGTCCCAAAGCTAAATTTTTGAATCTTTCATTCATGGGGTGACTGGGCATGCTAAGAAACTTTTCTGCTTGTAAAAGCATCTTGGTGTCTCTGCGTTCACTCAGTGCTTAAATCATCCCCATTTTCTCCATCACAGCTATAGGTGTTGATTTCATACTGCTTGTGGTAACTCTGAGTGCTTGATTTTGCACTTTGTCTAATTCTTGCAATGTGTTTTTTGATGCCGAACTCCATGCTGTTGATCCGTATTCAAGATGTGGTCGAACACTTTAAACTTTCCTAAGTATTTTCCCGCTAGCACCCCATGTGGTTCCACTTAGTTTTCTCAGAATGGCTACCCTCCTTCTGGCTTTGGTTGTTGCCCTGTTGATGTGTTTTCTCCATGTTAATCATTCATCAAACGTTACTCGAGGTATGTGAGCTCCTTATCCTCTCTCAGGGGTAGTCCATTTATGTGCATGACACCTAATTTTTGTTTAGGAGAAAGGGTAAAGAGGGTGGTGCTGCATTTGCCCATGTTGATGCTGACACACCATTTGTCGGCCCATTTAGCCATTGCATCTATGGCACTTTGTAGCAGTCTGGTGGCCACTGTTGCATGTTCATTTGTACACCAGAGTACCAAGTCATCAGCATACATTGCAGCTTTAATTCCATGGGGTAGTTCAGAAAGCAGGTCATTGATATAGACTAGGAAGAGTGTGGGGGACAGGACACCTCCTTGTTGTACGCCATGGCGCAGCAAAACTTCCTTACTCTTAAGTCTATCTATCTGTACTCGGGATCTTCTGTTATACAAGAATGCTTTCACCCATTTGTACATACTCCCATTCACCCTGCAGTCTCTCAGTTTCTTCAGTAGACCTTCTTTCCAGACCTTGTCAAAGGCTTTCTTCAGATCTATCCATGCCGTTAGCACTAGATTTTTTTCCTGGAAGGCATCCTCAATTTCTTCTGAAAGGTAAGTTGCCTGGTCTTCTGTGGAGTAGCACTGTCTAAATCCTGCCTGCTGCGGCATGATTATGTTTTCACTTTCCAAGTACCATTGGAGTCTAAGGTTGACAATACGTTCCATTGTTTTACAGAGGCAGCTGGTAAGACTGATCGGTCTATAGCTGGAGGTATCAGAACTGTCCTTTCCTGGTTTAAGCAGAGGTATTGTAATTGCTTCTCTCCATATCTGAGGAACTTTGCCACTGGTCGAACAATGATTAAAGATCTGTAGCAGCTTTATTTTGGCAGTTGTTCCAAGGTTCTTGATCATTTCGTTGGTCATACCATCAATTCCAGGTGATTTTTCAATTCTCAGCTTTGATATTGCTAGCTCTAAATCGCTAGATGTAAATGCTGCCACTAATGCCTCAGGAATTATATCATTTTGTCTTGTATGCTGTTTGTTCTCTCGAACCTCTCGCTGTTTCTCTGGGCTGACATTAATGTTGCTGTCTTCTGCAAAAGAATCTGCAAAGTGGTCAGCTGCCTGTTTTCTTGTTATGATGGCTCCCTCTTTGCATAGTGCAATATTACCATTTCTTCCTGTATTCTCATCATTAATTTACACAACTACTAATTACCGGCATCATGAGGCTAATATATGTTATCCCTGTGGGCATACAGAAAGGGAGCGAAAATGGCATAGGAGAGGCACAAAAATTATGTACAGAAAACAGTTGAATGAGAGCAGATCAAGAGGACTGTGGAGAGATAGCATTCAGCCAGACCTACAAACACTTGGAATTTTCTTCTTCTTCTTCTTCTTCTTCTTCTTCTTCTTCTTCTTCTTCTTCTTCTTCTTCTTCTTCTTCTTCTTCTTCTTCTTCTTCTTCTTCTTCTTCTTCTTCTTCTTCTTCTTCTTCTTCTTCTTCTTCTTCTTCTTCTTCTTCTTCTTCTTCTTCTTTTCTCCACTCCTGGAATGCATCGAGGCGTCAGAGCAGGAAGAGATCTATTAAACAGGTCAATCTGTTCGATTATTATAAAGAACCTTTTAGTGTCTCTGATATTTCTGCGGTCCATTTTCTGCGTGGTCGACAGTTGGCCCTCTTACCGCTTTATCTGTAAAACATTGCTCTCTGTGGTGCCCTGTCTGATGCCAATCTTATTGCATGAACAAACCGTTTGATTTAAAGTCTATCTATAAAGTTCATTATTGGTTCTGTGCCGGCTCTCCTCCTGACACCATTGTTCCTAAGTCTATCTTTCTTCGTTTCACCCAGCATAATTCGTAAACATTTCATTTCCTTTGTGACTATTTTCCTTCTGCCTTCTGAAGACTGTGTCAATATCTGACATTGATGACATAGCGTTGGTAAGTATATTCTGTTGAATTGTGGTTTATTTAATGTTCATATTTTTTCCCCTTGCATCTCAGAACTGGTGCCATCTGGCCTAAAAATTGATTGGCCTTATTGCATCGTTGTTGGATTTCTTTATTAATTCTTCTGTGTTTAAAAAAAAAAAAACCTGTTTGGTCCCCAGATCTGAAACATCCTTCGCCTGCTTTAACTGGTGTTCCTCAGTTTTAATATCGATGATTGTTTCTTTTCTGGAGAATGTCATCATTTCTGTTTTTCTACGTTGATCATAGCTGTCGCATAGCAGTCATCCCCCTTGTGGGATGCAATTTTTTGTTATTTGAAGCCCCACCCTGGCTTTTGCAGATGGGCCTGAATATAGCTGGGCCGTAAATATAGCCTAACGGCTGAACGGGTTTCGGGGACCTCTCCATGGGTGATCCTCATCCACATGGTAACACTTTGTGTCACTGGGTGTTTATCGCTCTGTGTGATGTCCTAGTGGGGTAAATGAAGAGAGAGAGAGACAGAGAGACAAAGACAGAGATAGATAGAGAGAGAGAGAGAGAGAGAGAGAGAGAGAGAGAGAAGAGAGAGAGAGAGAGAGAGAGAGAGAGAGAGAGAGAGAGAGAGAGAGAGAGAGAGAGAGATGTCGCATTTTGCGTTGAGTCTATGAATGTGTTTTTGTAGCTGTACTGCAGCTGGTGCTATGATTGCCTCGTCATCGGCGAAAAGCAATTCATTTATTTAGTAATTCTCTGATGTTGTCCGCTTCGCTGGCATTAGCTGATTTGGAAATTTAGTCGACGTATGTAATGAACAGTAGTGGTGACAGAACGCACCCCTGTCTTACTTCAGATCTAATGTAGAACTTTTCTGAGATTTCTGTGTTTATTCTAACTGCTCATTGACCGTTCACGTATAAAAAATTGCACAGTTTAATTTTAAAAAAAAAAAATCGTTTACTCGGTAATCCCGTAGTACCTTCCATAATGTATTCCTTTTAACTGGATAAAAAACTTTCTCTTGGTCTACGAATGCGACGGTTAGTTCTTTATCAGATTTTACCATTCTTTCCGCTAGTTGTCAAAGTGTGGAAATTGCATCAGTACAGTTGCTATTCTTCCGAAATCCCATTTGTACTTCACTAAGTTGTGGTTCGATGATAGGAATCAGCAAATGTAAATTTAACCCTCATATTGGTCAACGTTCGGGAGGAGTTACTGTTGACTGAAAATGTACACATAGACTTGCTGTTGTGTAGCCTATAGGCGAATACTTTATAGACCGATCGGCATAAGATGGGTAATGTGGTCAACATCACGCCGGCCCCTTTACTTCCCGGGACTGCACCCGGTACCCACTCAAGGCTGGGTCTACCTGGGAGCCAGGGTCATTTTTGAAAAAAGTCAGGCTTCGTCAGGGACCTTCTGATCCGCGGCCCGCGTCTAGCCGCTCTGACCCTGCGACTTATGTATAGTATGCATACAGTTAAATGGAAGCGTGTAATACCACAGCAATAAACTTCGCAGTTTTGGAATGCTGAAGAAGAAGGGAAAAACATCATCATCGTTTTAGAGCAACCAGCATTCAGTGGGTAATGTGGCATAAACAAAAAAAAAAAAAAAAATAGTTCAAAACATAACCTCATTCTGGTTCTAGACAACAATATTTTACTGAATATCAGGTCTAGTAAGAGTAATCGTAGCACAGTGGATAGACGCTTGCTGAATCGACAAGAATGTCATTGGGTTAAGATCTGCATCAAGAAATATTACATAAATGATGAAAGTTTATTAGCAGGTAGCACAAATAAGCAAAGTAATTGTCGGCAGAAGTGTTCGATGTTGGTATCTTCCTGTCTGTGGTTTCATGTGACCCCGTCTCGCACTTGGACAGATTCATCAGAAAAAGCTTTAGTAAGACACTGGGATGAGATTCTCCCCCAGTGTTGGTTCTAGGGCCAGATTCTTTTTTTTTTTTTGGGGGGGGGGGGGGGGTGAAGAAAAAAAAAAGAGCCACTGCTTCATCAGTCGGAGTGCATGTGCTTGAGAGTCTTAGGCAAGCAGCCATCAGTCTTCATACAAAAGTGCCAGATCTCTAAAAAGATGTGGACACAAAACTGTAGTAGAACAAGACAAAAATTCAAACGCGGGTGAACAGCCAGAACTTTCTGTTGGAGTTTACAGCCGGTGAACGCTAGGAAGATTAACAGAGAAGATTGTTTACATCCTTTCGTCATAACGTGGACAAATATCAAATATACGTAGCTGAGCTGCAGACGATTTGGTGGCTGGTCGATTTAAGTTTTACGATTTACATAACCTTTCTAGAAACATATGACAAACTGGTGAACATAAAAATGTATACTGACACCACTAGCCGCCAACAAAGACAATGGCTGAATATTTCTATAAAGGACAACACACCCCTAAATGTGACGAAGCACGACCGCCCACACCATTTGGCAAGACACTTGATCACGATTATGTTATAACATCTCTTCCTTTGCTCAGTCGTGCGTGTGATCTTATTTTATTACGTCTCGCTAATTCTGCTAGAATGTATCGATTTATGCGTTGATATTTTCATCTATGTGTGTACGTTTGTGTGTGTGTGTGTATATATATATATATATATATATATATATATATATATATATATATATATATATATATATATATATATATATATATATATAGAGAGAGAGAGAGAGAGAGAGAGAATTTTATTTTCAATGGGTCACAAATTGGGCACGCAGACCCGTCTTACATTCTGCCCTTCCACCACCCAACTTTCACACAGCAGTTGTATTTTATCAATAAAGCAATTTATGTTCATATATTAATATGTATATTTCGAATATCCAGAAAAAAAAACACAAAAGCATCGGAGGTAAAATACATGCACAAGCTTGCTCGCACGCACATATACATTCACATGCACACGCCCACTCACCCACTTAACATACACGTGCATTCACACCTACATACATACACACACACCCGCATACATACACACATATATACAAATTATACACACACATGCCATACACATTTACACACATTATACATACATACATACATACATACAGACAGACAGACAGACAGACAGACAGACAGACAGACAGACAGACAGACAGACAGACAGACAGACAGACAGACAGACAGACAGACAGACAGACAGACAGACAGACAGACAGACAGACAGACAGACAGACAGACAGACAGACAGACAGACAGACAGACAGACAGACAGACAGACAGACGGACAGACGGACAGACGGACAGACGGACAGACGGACAGACGGACAGACAGACAGACAGACAGACAGACAGACAGACAGACAGACAGAAGAGACACGCACATATACATACACAGACACACATAAACTCACGCAGACACACACAGACACACATAAACTCACGCAGACACACACACACACACGCAGACACTCATGCAGACACACATACGCAGACACTCATGCAAACACATACGCAGACACACACACGCAAACACAAACATACACAGAGACACACAGAGACACACACACGCAGGCACACAAACAGACACAAACAGACACAAACATACACAGACACACACATGTACAGGCACACACGCAGACACACACAGACAAACACACCCACAGACACATCAACATACACACACATACACAAACACGCGCAGACACTCAGGCAGACACAAACACGCATACGCAGACACAAACATACAGACACAAATACACACACACACGGATAAGTACGCACAGACACACGCAGACACATACACACAGACACACAGATTAACACACAGAGAAACGCATACAAGACACACACACGCAGACACACACACAGACAAACACACACACACGCGCAGACACACAAAGAGAAACACACACACACACATACACAGACAGCCACACACACCAGACGCACACGCAGACATACACGCAGACAAACACACAGACACGTACACGCCGACACACACAGAGACAAACATACACACGCAGAAACCCAGGCAGATACACACGCAGACAAACACACACACGCCGACACACAAAGAAACACACATACAGACAAACACAGACAGCCACACACGCAGACGCAAACACAGACACAAACGCTCTGACGCACAAACACACACACACACAGACACACACGAAGACACACATACACAAATAGACACAGACATACACAGACATTTACACAGAGACTCACACACACGCAGACACACAGGGAGATACACACGCAGACACACAGGGAGATACACACGCAGATACACAGGGAGATACACACGCAGACACACAGGGAGATACACACGCAGACACACAGGGAGATACACACGCAGACACACAGGGAGATACACACGCAGACACACAGGGAGATACACACGCAGACACACAGGGAGATACACACGCAGACACACAGGGAGATACACACGCAGACAAACACACAGAAACGTACACGTAGACACTATCAAACACACATACACAGACTTATACAGACACACTCAGGGACAAACACACACACAGATACACACACAGTCACACTGACAAAGACACAGACACATACAAAATCAGATACCATACAATTACTTACGCAAACATTTATACTTACACAGAAATCACACAAACACATACATACCACACATTTACATGTCACATATACACGCATACTTATTTATGATACACACCTTTTTTAATTATAAATTGATAATGCGACAGACAGACAGACAGACAGACAGACAGACAGACAGACAGACAGACAGACAGACAGACAGACAGACAGACAGACAGACAGACAGACAGACAGACAGACAGACAGACAGATGCGGAAAACAAAGTGGAAAAGAGAGACGGGGGAGGGTGAACAAGGCGGAGAGCTGTGGAGAGATGTAAAGACGGAGAAAGAAAGTGACATAGAAAGAGAGGTAACCAGATGGGAGCAAGGAAGAGTGATGTTGGGAAGGGAGGTGAGTGAGAGAGAGAGAGAGAGAGAGAGAGAGAGAGAGAGAGAGAGTGTGTGTGTGTGTGTGTGTGTGTGTGGGAGAGAGAGAGAAAAGTCTGATTGCGCTAAATTACCCATTTGATATTGAAAGCTTTTGAAATCGTGCCAAACTTTGACTTATATTTTTAAACGTTATCTTTTGGTCACCATAACCCAAAGCATAACGTATAACTTGAAATGGGTGCAGCTACTTGATAAACTCCCTATAGATTTCCTGGCGGTCTCGTGTTTCAGCCAGGGAATTGAATGAGCCAACTCCGTGCGGGACTTTCCTAGCAATGGTCGGGTATCGGTTATAATTATTTCTGAAAAATAACAGTTCTTGCCTTTAAAAAGACACAACATCTTCCGATAACTTAGTTCAGCCACTTTGTTGTGGAGTGTGTGATGTTGTTCGTCCATCACGAGAGATGAAGACCAATTTGATCCAAATTGGTAATGATCAATGACTATGAGTACAAAGGTGACTGATTAGTCAAAGTAGTAATGATCAATCATTATGAGTACGAAGGTGACTGATTAGTCAAAGTAGTAATGATCAATCATTATGAGTACGAAGGTGACTGATTAGTCAAAATAGTAATGATCAATGACTATGAGTACGAAGGTGGCTGCTTAGTCAAAGTAGTAATGATCAATGACTATGAGTACGAAGGTAACTGATTAGGCCAGGATGAGACGAAAGTTCTTGAGCAGTGCGGACATCAGATGGATGCAACAGTAAGTGTGGGATTAGCAGTACGATTCTTTCTAGTCTGCCTCCGTTTCACTTCCTGTGCAACCTCCACTGCCTGACAGGCTGATGCACCATGCCTGAGGGGCGTACGCCATCCAAAACAGTCGCTGTGTTGATGCCAAAAGAACTGAGAGCAGTCTTGAGAGTGTTCTTATAGCGATTTTTGTCTTCCCTGAAACCTCTTCCCTTGCTATAGCTGACCCTATAATACTCTCTTTGGAAGACGATATTCTGGCATGCGAGCTAGGTGACCAGCCCAACGCAGCTGAAAATTCTTCAGTATCATATGGATGCTAGGCTGGTTTGCTCTATCAAGAACCACTGTATTTAGCATCGTATCTTGCCATTTGATTTTGAGCAGCTTTCTCAGACAGGTTATATAAAACTGATTCAGCTTTTTAGCATGGCGCTGATACACAGTCCACGTTTCTCAAGCGTAGAGCAGTCATCATCATCATCATGTAGCAAGTCCTTTCCAGAACGGTCTGCCTAAAGGAAACTCGGTCTCTCACCAGCTCAACCGCCTTATGTAATTTCATACTCAAGGAGTCACTTATATCCTGTGCCCATCTTCGTGTTGGTCGGCCCCTGCCCCTCCTTCCTGGTACCATGCCTTCTGCTATAATTCTTTCCATTCCGTCGTGCCGCTTGATATGACCAAACTATTTCTGCTTCCTAGACAGAATGCTGTTTATTAGCCAATCTTCCTTAATGTTCAGATCTTTCAAGATGTCAGTATTTCTCATCTTCTTTGTCTAAGATATTCTGAGAATCTTTCTATAGCATTTCAGCTCAAAAGACCTTTTTCTCTTCCTTAAGGACTGGGAGATAGTCCACCACTCATTTCTGTATGTTGCTACAGGGAAGATGCATGCTCTCAAAATTCTTATTTTGATCTCCTTGCTGCTGGGTAAACATAGACCTTTTAGGCTGTTTAATCTTTGCATTGCTATGGCCATCCTTCTTTTAATTTATTTCAAACAGTCACCATTGCTATTTATTATAGAGCCTAGATATTCAAAGTTTGTGACATTTTTAATTTTTTTCACCATTTATTGTTATTTTTGGGTGGCAGCTAGTTTTATCTGTGGACATAACTTTCCTTTTCTTTAAATTCAAGAACAGATTTTGATCTTCGCTGTTCTTTTGGACAGACAATATAAAATTTTATATTCCCTTTACGCTGTTTGAAGGGAGAACTGTGTCATCTGCGTAGCGAAGTTCCGGAAAAAGGTTGCCAACAATTTTGAATGGAACATAACTGCCACAAGTCTGGTCCGTAGAGCAGAACTGGAAGAATTATAGCTGTGGTACGCTTTTTGGCTAATTTAGCCACTTTTAGTCATGGTTAGAGTAACTAAAGTTTGGCCATGGTTAGAGCACTTTCATAGTCTTGTTAACAGTACGGACACTTTTAGCCGTGGCTAATGTAATCTTTTTAACAATCATCCACCAGGTGTCTCTACTGGGAAATTTGGCTGAAGTGACCCTCCAGCATTCGCTCTATCTATCTATCTATCTATCTATCTATCTATCTATCTATCTATCTATCTATCTATCTATCTATCTATCTATCTATCTATCTATCTATCTATCTATCTATCTATCTATCTATCTATCTATCTATCTATCTATCTATCTATCTATCTATCTATCTATCTATCTATCTATCTATCTATCTATCTATCTATCTATCTATCTATCTATCTATCTATCTATCTATCTATCTATCTATCTATCTATCTATCTATCTATCTATCTATCTATCTATCTATCTATCTATCTATCTATCTATCTATCTATCTATCTATCTATCTATCTATCTATCTATCTATCTATCTATCTATCTATCTATCCATCTATCCATCTATCCATCTATCCATCCATCCATCCATCCATCCATCCATCTATCTATCTATCTATCTATCTATCTATCTATCTATCTATCTATCTATCTATCTATCTATCTATCTATCTATCTATCTATCTATCTATCTATCTATCTATCTATCTATCTATCTATCTATCTATCTATCTATCTATCTATCTATCTATCTATCTATCTATCTATCTATCTATCTATCTATCTATCTATCTATCTATCTATCTATCTATCTATCTATCTATCTGTCTGTCTATCTATCTGTCTACCTGTCTACCTGTCTACCTGTCTACCTGTCTACCTGTCTACCTGTCTATCTATCTATCTATCTATCTATCTATCTATCTATCTATCTATCTATCTATCTATCTATCTATCTATCTATCTATCTATCTATCTATCTATCTATCTATCTATCTATCTATCTATCTATCTATCTATCTATCTATCTATCTATCTATCTATCTATCTATCTATCTATCTATCTATCTATTTGTCTGTCTGTCTGTCTGTCTGTCTGTCTGTCTGTCTGTCTGTCTGTCTGTCTGTCTGTCTGTCTGTCTGTCTGTCTGTCTGTCTGTCTGTCTGTCTGTCTGTCTGTCTGTCTGTCTGTCTGTCTGTCTGTCTATCTGCCTGCCTGCCTGCCTGTCTGCCTGTCTGCCTGCCTGCCTGTCTGTCTGTCTGTCTGTCTGTCGATCTGTCTGTCTGTCTGTGTCTGTCTGTCTGTCGATCTGTCTGTCTGTCGATCTGTCTGTCTGTTTATCTTTTTATCTATCTGTCCGTCCGTCCATCCGTCCATCTGTCTGTCTGTCTGTCTGTCTGTCTGTCTGTCTGTCTGTCTGTCTGTCTGTCTGTCTGTCTGTCTGTCTGTCTGTCTGTCTGTCTGTCTGTCTGTCTGTCTGTCTGTCTGTCTGTCTGTCTGTCTGTCTGTCTGTCTGTCTGTCTGTCTGTGAATTTGTATGTGCCTCTCTGTGACACTCTCTCTGTCTCTCTGTCACAATCTGTGTCTCTCTATATCTCTACTTGTATGTCTCTGCCTCTCTCTCTGTATCTCTCTCTGTATGTATCTCTCTTTGACTCTTTCTCTTTCACTCCGTGCGAGTGTGTGTGCGCGCGCGCGTGTGCGCGCTCGTGTGTGCCCGCGCGTGTGTTTGATAATTTCAAACATTCTTCTGTCAATGATGATCTTACATATTTTTCTCTCCGCGATAATTTCAAACATTCTTCTATCTATGACAATTGCATATATTCTTCTGTTCAAGACCATGCCAAATATTTTCCTTCCATGACGATGCCACATATTATTCTGTCTATGACAATTTCACATATTATTCTGTCCATGAAAATGCCACATATTTTTCTCTCCATTATAATTTCATACATTCTTCAGTCCATGATGATGCCACATATTATTGTGTCAATGAGAGTTTCAAATATTCTTCTATCCATGACGATATTATATATTCTTCTGCCAGTAGAATTTTGATTAAACATCCGTCTTGCCTTTCCTCTGAGCTCTCTTGCACCAATCTCACCAGACTTTGGTGATGCATTTGCTCCTCCAAACTGGAACCCTTTCCCACAAGGCACTAACCACGTCTGCCTTATCATCAGTATTCCACGAAGTTAGGCAGAGTTAGCAAGTCTGTCCGCTTCTTCATTTCCCAACACACCGGCGTGACCCGGTGAAAAAATCCAGACAATACTCCTCACTCGTGTCCTCCGCAGCGAAGCATGGCACTCTGCACGAAGCATACTTGTTCTGATCTTCCTCAGCATGCTTTCTGAGTCAGTTAAAATCACGATGTGTTTGTGTGTCGTGTTCTCTAACCGCCTCCACCTCCATTTTAAGCTGGATGTTGTGGTGTCGTATGCTAGGCTCTCCTAACTGCTACTGTAGAAGAAACTTTGTGGTGAGTACAAGTACCACATTTTGTGTCGAGTACCGGCACCTTTATTTTATAGGAAAAGCCCTGATACCACTAACCCAATGGTTCTAAATCTTCCTAATACGGCGACAGTTTAATACAGTTAGCTCCTCGTGTTGTTGCGACCCCTAACTATACATTTGTTTTTGTTGCTACTTATAACTTCAGTGAATATGTGTTTTCCGATGGTCTTTGGCGACCCCTTTGAAAGTGTCGTCCGACCCACAAAAGGGTCGCGACCACAGGTTGAGAATCGCTGCACTAACCAGAGATATAAAACACAAAATGTGCCGAACTGTGTCACCATGACCTTTACCGCGTAAACTAATGGGATTTAAGTGAAGCAAGCCGGCAATGGGTTAAAACCTAGCTCCAAGAAACAATGAGACTTGATATGAAAACAACCGCGATGTCCCAGCTGAAAACCATGTGGAAGAGCAAAATCAGCATCGCACTGGTAGTGCAATTTGTTTTACACTGATGTAAAAGTTGGACTCTTACTGTGGAAATGGAAAGGAGGACTCAGGCTTTCGAATGTAAATGCTATAGGCGCATTTTAGGAATTATTTATAACACAAAACTAATAAAAATGTCAGATACAGAACATACAAAACTTGCAGGACTTCAGGAGCCTGTCTTGTCAGTGGTGAAACGTTTCAAGCTAGCTTGGTTCGGGCACGTGGTGAGAAATGATTTGATTGCTAAGACTGTACTTCAAGGAACATGGGGGAAAAGGGGGGGGGGGGTAGTCAAAGAAGAGGAGGGCAAACAAGAAACTGGAGAAAAAAAAACACACATCCAGAAATGGACAGGACTAAGTCATACACTTATTCGTCAAGCGGAAGACATAAAAAGACGGCAGGTTTATTGTGCTAGTGTTGCCATCAATACATATCCACGACCCTAACGGGTCAAGGGTTATGTTATGTTATGTAAGACAGGAAATCACACTGATACCTACGAAGCTAAAGTCAGTTATACAAAGTCCGCCACAGCACGTATTCGAATCTAAGATCTTCTAACCGGCTGGCTGGCGTCTAGGCACTGGACCACCGCGGCGAAACAGAGCCTTGAACTGGAAAACTTATATTATTTCATCTTTTTCAATGTAATGTACTCTGCGTGTGGGTTCCGATACCCCATTGTGAGAAAAACAATAATAGACCCACCGTCTGCCTAACAAGCATGCCGTATTAGTCGATATATTGAAAGCTTCCTTTGAAGTCAGGGTGCATTTGCATGGGAGGCAAGAAACCAACAATCTGCATACAAGTAAGTCAGACATGTAAAACAGATCTGGACGTAAATACACAAGTTCTGGAACAAGACTAAAGTCCAGAACTAGTGAACAGCCAGAATTTCCCGCCGGGGTTAACAACCGCGAAACGCGAAAAAGAATGTAATTTGCTTCTAACAACGTATTTACATAACTGTAAAATGAATTTAACATTTAAAATCTGACTGTCAATATCTATACCTTGATTCTTCTTGTATGACGGCATGGCAATCCTGTATCCTTGAACTAGTTAAAATCTCGAGTGTGAAATGCGTTTGTATGTCTTTATGCGTGCGTATATGTGTGCGCGTGCGTTTATGTGTGTATGTATGTGTGTGTGTGTGTGTATATATATATATATATATATATATATGTGTGTGTGTGTGTGTGTGTGTGTGTGTGTGTGTGAAAATAGCTGACACACTTTTCTATCATTACTGACACATTATTACCACAGCTTAACAAGCAACTATGTTTTGTTCATATCGATTACATAAATGGATAACTGCAGGTGAGCATAACAGGGCCAGACAATGTCTAACACGTGAGATTGGCTGACTGAGCATGGAAGATGCTGCCCTGAACATCACTCTGTGGTGGTTAATATGTTCAAACTAATGCTGTCCGGCTCTATTTCGAAGAAACTTCTTCCCACTTTTATGAGTGTATGACATCTTTAACTCTTTCAACCGAAAATGATGTTTAAGCATATCATTGTCGTCCTTTATATGCCGTTAGACGTCATGCGGGCTCGCATTCGATTCCTACACTCTGTTATGTTGCTGCAACTCTCTCGATTTATTACATGGAGTTCAGCACACGTAATAATGTTCTTCCTAATATTTGCTTTGGACGTCCTATTTTTCTCAAATCTTTTGTTTCTCATGTAAGTTCTTGTTTCGTCATACTTTGCTCACTTCCTCTTACAGTGTGCCACATATATCCATATATACTATCAGATATACTGTAGTAACAACACCGTGCACCAAATTATTTGAGAAACAGAAGATCAGATGGTTTGAAAATCTTGCTAGAATGCAGCCACAGCAAACAGCGACACAGACGTTAAACATAAAAGATCTGATGTGAAAACAAGAGGTAGCCTTTGGAGAATAAGGACTGATGACAGTAAAGACCTTTTACGTAGACGCGAAATGACAATAAACAAGAAACCCGTTTCTCTCCACGTCGACTAACAGTAAAGTGAAAAATAAATGAATGAAGGTACAAGAGACAGAAGGCTGTGGCTAGTCGTGACGCCAATTCTCTCAGCAACGACCATCAGTCACTGGAGGTTGGTTTCATACTGAGGGGAGGTTCTGAGCACCTATCTACATGTTCGGAGTGCAATGGTGATAACCCAACTAACTAACTAGCTAACTAACTAATTAACTAACTAGCTAGCTAATCCCTACTGCCAGTCAGTTTTTGTATTAAGTCCAGTTGCACCGAGGTACCACATCTTTCCCTTTTTCATTCCATTTTGTCACTTTATGCTTTTTGTTTAGGTTGATATCTTTCCCTTTTATACTTTTTGTTAGCGTTGATATCCAGCCCTTTTTCTACTTTTTTTTTTTTTTTTAATATTTTTTTTTTCGTTTCTGCTTTTTGTTTGACTCGATGTCTTTCCCTTTTTTTTCCCCTTTACTTTTTGTTTGGTTTGATATTTTTCCCTTTTCTACTTTTTGTTTGGTTTGATGGCTTTCCCTTCATCTACTTTTTGTTTGGGTTGATATCTTTCCTTTTTCTACTTTGTGTTTGGTTTGATTTCTTTCCGCTTTTCTACTTATGGTTTGGTTTGACATCTTTCCCTTTTTTTTACTTTTTATTTGTTTTGATGGCTTTCCTTTTTTTTTTACTTTTTGTTAAGGTTATCTTTCCTCATTTTTACTTTTTGGTTTGGTTTGATAACTTTCCTTTTCCCATGACGCTCCTAAATAGTGTAAAAGCCACTTTAGCTTAATGGCTAAACGCTCGCCTGCCAATCTGAAGGTCTTGAGTTCGAATCTGCACTGAGGTCGAATTTTTCAGTGACCTTGAATCTAAGGTCGACACTCTTAAAAGGGGTACGAGGTTAAGTCTTGAGAAGTAAAGACAGTTGACTACGTTACACAGAGAGTATCGAATCAGTCTACAAATATGAATTTAGCATTATATACCAGGTGTGCTCCTGGCGTAAAAAACGGTATTGTAACTGAAGACATGTAGAATATCTGGAGCCGATTAACTTCCGGGGTACAGCAGTGCTCACTGCAGAAACCGCTGCGATGCAGCAAGTAACTGTTCGCTTTTTAGTAACGCGCAATGAAATTCTTGCTTTGGGAGCAATACAACAAAAATATAACAGTTATTTTCAAGGGACATTGAGCTGTAATGGACTCAGCTCAAGGTCGCTGCTTGTCAATAACTAAACCACTTTTGTGGAGGAAAAGTGAGCCAACATTACTGCAGACATCTTTTAATGGTTTTAACAATAGGTGAAAACCCATGAATACCGCAACAATTCACATGACATCATTGTACTCTCTGTGAATCGGGGAGAATTTCCGGCATGTCATTATCCCCTGTCATGTTGGTGTCAATTGCGATTTGTCCCCCTTTGTTGTCTGACATGTGTCTGACATGAGGTTTTAACATCATACAACAGAATATATAAACATTCCATAAATAGTTTTGGCACTGACAGATAAATATATGCTCAGTTTTAGCCGTTCGGTTCAAACTTCAGCTGTTATAATTACGTCTGTCTGCAGCACTGTATTGTATGGCTTTCAAATATGAACGAAAAACAGACAAAGTAAAAGGAACTTTGAAGATTGTGAAATATAATGTAATGGCAAGATAAGATGCATATGATTCACAGTAAAGAAATCATCATCATCGATCAGCAAATCCTTTACAGAACGTCGCTCTCTCCGTGAAACCCTTGAAAGTCTCTTATTCTCTAGCCTAGTGTGCTTTCATAGCCAATGCATATCCATTTTCTTGTATCCACCTTCGCGGAGGTCAGTTATTGTCTCGTTTCCTGGAAACTGCACCTTCTGTCATCGTTATCCACACGATACCCTGATGCTCAGCATGGCCCAAAGGCTTCAGCTTTCAGGATAGTACAGGAATCTTCTTCTACTTTGTTCACCGGCTGTAACCTCCGGTGGAAGATCCTGGTTGTTCGTCCATGTCGACTTCAGCTTTATGCCAAGACCTTAGTTCTGCGTATAAAGCCGTTTTACTGACTTATATGTGTGAAATTGGTTGTTCCTTGCCGCTCGGGCAGAGGCATTCCAGCTTCACAGGAAAGTCCCAGTTAGTCAACTCCTACGACATGCTTGTTGGGGAGACAGTGAGCTTTATTTTGTTCCCTCAAAACGGAACCAAAGCCCACTCGTGCAGTTCATAGATCAATAAAATATATTATTGAAACAAAATAGCTGTTTAAAACAGTCTTCTCAAAGTTATAGCCATCCTTTCTTCTGAACTTGATCCACTTGTACCGGGTAACGTAAAGTAGCTGGAGAGTCCATTTTGCGCGTTATTCCCTGTCCGGTCAGCATTTTAGATTACTCCATATCCGTCAGGTGCCCTAATACATCCTTGCTGTTAAAAGGGGCTTTCCGGGATTTCTATAAGTGGAGTTCTCATCACTGAGGTGTTAATCCTGCGTACTGCAATCCTGGAGGGGACAAACTGCAAGCGTGTGTGTATACTTCCTTACCCGCAGGGAACCGCAGGCCGGACTGGGCTGGTGTGGCTATTACGGGTGCCCTAATTTCAACTTCATTGAGAGTTAAACGAGGTATCTGGGCTGGGTACTTTCACCAGCACTGAGATTCTTAACTTTCACGGTACCAAGCCTCCAGGTCTAGTCGGTCTACCACGCCAACTGAGACCGACTGATCTCAGGGTGTCAAACTTGTTCAGTTATCAGCCTGGAGGGGATAAATGGCATGCACTCAGGCATTCGCACACAAAAACAAATCTCTAGGCCATATCTTAACGTCACATTTAGTATGTATCAAGGAGATAAGGAAACGAGAAACATACAAACATAAATGTATTAAATGAAATTATAAAAACCTTGGTAATAAATCCTTGTCAGTGGAGGTTAGAAAAGTAATTTGTGCTGGTTGCGTATTACCATGTTTACCACATGGCCTTGAATTATTGCCACGCTGTAAGCATGTAAATCAACTCCACGGAGACCACGTCCATGTTTACACAGAAACAAGTTGGGTATTCCATAGACAGCCACAATGAAAATGAACAGCAGAAATGAATTTTGAAAGAGGTGACAGCGCCAAAAGAACTTATAGCAAGTAGAAGAAAGAGATAACGATTATTTTTGCCACATTATAGGAGGAACTAGAACATGATATAATAACTTGAAAGATTAACTGGAAAAGACAGAGGTGAAAAAAAAAAAGATTCTTGAAAGCCTTTACTCACAGCAGAGAAAGGCATCAATCAGCACATGAAAAAATGCGCTGGTGCGTATGATTGTGTGCGGTTTGTTTTCCTTTATTTAAAGAAGGGGGGGGGGGGGATTGCATGGAATCTTGCCATATACTCTTGGGGGTGTGGGGTCTTGCCATATACTCAAGGGTGGTGTGGGGTCTTCTGATATATTCAAGGGAGGTGTGTTGTCTTGTATATACTCTTGGGTTGTGGGGTTTTGTCATATACTCAAGGTTGGTGTGGAGTCTTGCCATATACTCAAGGGTGGTGTGGGGCTCTTGTATATACTCTTGGGGTGTGGGGTTTTGTCATATACTCAAGTTTGGTGTGGAGTCTTGCCATATACTCAAGGGAGGTGTGGGGTCTTGTATATACTCTTGGGGTGTGGGGTTTTGTCATATACTCAAGGTTGGTGTGGAGTCTTGTCATATACTCAAGGGAGGTGTGGGGTCTTGTCATATACTCTTGGGGTGTGGGGTCTTGTCATATACTCTTGGGGGTGTGGGGTCTTGTCATATACTCTTGGGGGTATGGGGTCTTGTCATATACTGTTGGTGGTGTGGGGTCTTGTCATATACTGTTGGTGGTGTGAGGTCTTGTCCAATACTCTTTGGGGTGTGGGGTCTTGTCATATACTCTTGGGGGTGTGGGGTCTTGTCATATACTGTTGGTGGTGTGGGGTCTTGTCATATACTGTTGGTGGTGTGGGGTCTTGTCATATACTCTTGGGGGTGTGGGGTCTTGTCATATACTGTTGGTGGTGTGGGGTCTTGTCATATACTGTTGGTGGTGTGGGGTCTTGTCATATACTGTTGGTGGTGTGGGGTCTTGTCATATACTGTTGGTGGTGTGGGGTCTTGTCATATACTCTTGGGGGTGTGGGGTCTTGTCATATACTGTTGGTGGTGTGGGGTCTTGTCATATACTCTTGGGGGTGTGGGGTCTTGTCATATACTCTTGGGGGTGTGGGGTCTTGTCATATACTGTTGGTGGTGTGGGGTCTTGTCATATACTCTTGGGCTTGTGGGGTCTTGTCATATACTCTTGGGGGTGTGGGGTCTTGTCATATACTGTTGGTGGTGTGGGGTCTTGTCATATACTCTTGGGGGTGTGGGGTCTTGTCATATACTCTTGGGGGTGTGGGGTCTTGTCATATACTCAAGGGTGGTGTGGGGTTTTGTCATATACTCAAGGGTGGTGTGGGGCTCTTGCCATATACTCAAGGGTGGTGTGGGCTCTTGCCATATACTCAAGGGTGGTGTGGGGCTCTTGCCATATACTCAAGGGGGGTGTGGGAGTCTTGCCATATATTCAAGGGAGGGGGGGGCGTCTTGCTATATACTCAAGAGGGGGGGGGGAATCTTGCCATATACTCAAGGGGGGTCTTGCCATGTACTAAAGGGGGGGGGGGGGGTGTTTTGCCATATATTCGGGGGGGGGGGGGGGTCTTGCCATATATTCAAGGGGAGCGTGATATGTTGCCATTTACTCAATGTGGGCGCGGGATCTTGCCCGTACATTCAAGAAGGGCGTGATATGTTGCCATTTACTCAATGTGGGCGCAGGGATCTTGCCATACACTCAAGGGGAGGTGGGATTCTTGCTATCCACTCAAGAGAGCGTGATGTCCTACCATGTACTCAAGGGGGCGTGATGTCTTACCATGTACTCAAGTGTGGGGGGGGGGCCGTGGAGCTCTTGCCATATACTTTAGGGAGCCGCGACCTGAAAAGGGTTGGAGACTACTGCTTTAGAGTTTATTCTTTGATCTTCATTTGATTTTCGTTTGTATCATAATGTGAAATCATTCAAAATAACTGATATTATACTAAGACCTGCTTTAGTAAACAAGGGTATAGAGCCCTAGTGCAGTATACATTAATGCATTATTTATACAATGTTACTATGCTGTTCCGGTGTTGTGTTGATTACATTGCTCATAGAAGGCCAATTTCTCTGTTAAAATGACTTGTAGCATTGTATGTCAAATGCCACACTGGGCGTGAAAATTGTTCTTTTCTTTACTTTATTATGATGTTATAACAGGCACCATTATTATTGCCAAGACTGTATCTAATGGTCAATAATTTCATTATTTTTTCCAAGACTGTATCTAATGGTCAATAACTTCTCTTTCAGCTGCCAGACCCTCCTATGACGATATATTTTTCTTCATTGAGAACGAACGCAAGTGGATGGTTCCCAAACTGTTCAACGGCGCAGACCCTCAGCTTGTCGCCCACGCCTTATCGGGTAAGCCAGTAGCTGAGTCACTGACTGTAGTGAACTCTGTGTAACATTCTTCTTCTTTGTCTGTGGTATTAGCGTCTTTCGTCCAAACACATCCGATTGCATCAAACGCTTGTTTGGTCGCCATAAGGCAGTGGGTCTTTTCTGTACATCCTGCTACAATGCAGTCCAGAAACACAAATTACATATTGGGAGAATAACGGTTAGTGATTGTCATAGTCTAGTTGAAGTGTGCAAAAGTAAAGTTAAGGTCCCTTTTCCACGCCTTTAGACAAAGGTTTTTCTCTTTTCTCTTTCTTTCTCTGTTTTTGTTTTGTTTATTGTGGTGGTTGCCTGTGATGCCTTGTGAGTATTTGTGTGTGTATTTTACACAAATGTTGCCGTATATGCTGGTTGTGTCAAAAAGTGTTTTTTACTAAGTGCTTGTAGAAAATGAAGTCCCAATAAAGCTAGTCAAGTTTTAGGCCAAATGGCGCCAATTTTGAAATGCGAACATGTCACTGTGAATACTAAAAGAACACTGTTCAACACAATATTCTTACCAACGCTATGCTGTCAATGTCACATATGGACACTGTCTTCAGAAGACAGAAGGAAGGAAAATAGTCACGACAGAAAGGAAATGTTTACGTCCTATGCTAGGTGTAACGAGGAAAAGTCGACTTAGGAAGGATGATATCAGGAGGAGAGTCGGCAAACAACCAATATTGAATTTATCGGTAGACAACAAATCAAATGGTTTGGCCATGTAACAGATAGGGCGCCACAGAGGTTATACAGACACAACAGTAACAGAGCCTGGGTCGACCACGCAGAACATGGATCGCAGAAATATGAGAGACTCTTAAAAGTACTTTACACGAAGCGAACAGAAGGGCCCGTTCCAGAGATCTCTTCCTGTCCTGATGCCGTGTGGCTTTCCAGGAGTAGAGAAAAGAAGGAGTCGTTCTAAAGATTTCTTCCTGTCCTGACACCCCGAGGCATTCCAGGAGTAGAGAAAAGAAGGACTCGTTCTAGAGATCTCTTCCTGTCCTGGTACTGTGTGGCATTCCAGGAGTAGAGAAAAGAAGGACTCGTTCTAGAGATCTCTTCCTGTCCTGGTACTTTGAGGCATTCCAGGAGTAGAGTAGAGAAGGACTTGTTCTAGAGATCTCTTCCTGTCCTGGTACTGTGTGGCATTCCAGGAGTAGAGAAAAGAAGGACTCGTTCTAGAGATCTCTTCCTGTCCTGGTACTGTGAGGCATTCCAGGAGTAGAGAAAAGAAGGACTCCTTCTAGAGATCTCTTCCTGTCCTGGTACTGTGTGGCATTCCAGGAGTAGAGAAGAGAAGGACTTGTTCTAGAGATTTCTTCCTGTGCTGGTACTGTGTGGCATTCCAGGAGTAGAGAAGAGAAGGACTTGTTCTAGAGATCTCTTCCAGTGCTGGTACTGTGTGGCATTCCAGGAGTAGAGAAGAGAAGGACTCGTTCTAGAGATCTCTTCCAGTGCTGGTACTGTGTGGCATTCCAGGAGTAGAGAAAAGAAGGACTTGTTCTAGAGATCTCTTCCTGTGCTGGTACTGTGTGGCATTCCAGGAGTAGAGAAAAGAAGGACTCGTTCTTGAGATCTCTTCCTGTCCTGGTACTGTGTGGCATTCCAGGAGTAGAGAAGAGAAGGACTTGTTCTAGAGATCTCTTCCTGTGCTGGTACTGTGTGGCATTCCAGGAGTAGAGAAAAGAAGGACTTGTTCTAGAGATCTCTTCCTGTCCTGGTACTGTGTGGCATTCCAGGAGTAGAGAAGAGAAGGACTCGTTCTAGAGATCTCTTCCAGTGCTGGTACTGTGTGGCATTCCAGGAGTAGAGAAAAGAAGGACTTGTTCTAGAGATCTCTTCCTGTGCTGGTACTGTGTGGCATTCCAGGAGTAGAGAAAAGAAGGACTCGTTCTAGAGATCTCTTCCTGTGCTGGTACTGTGTGGCATTCCAGGAGTAGAGAAGAGAAGGACTTGTTCTAGAGATCTCTTCCTGTCCTGGTACTGTGTGGCATTCCAGGAGTAGAGAAGAGAAGGACTTGTTCTAGAGATCTCTTCCAGTGCTGGTACTGTGTGGCATTCCAGGAGTAGAGAAAAGAAGGACTCGTTCTAGAGATCTCTTCCTGTGCTGGTACTGTGTGGCATTCCAGGAGTAGAGAAAAGAAGGACTTGTTCTAGAGATCTCTTCCTGTGCTGGTACTGTGTGGCATTCCAGGAGTAGAGAAAAGAAGGACTCGTTCTAAAGATTTCTTCCTGTCCTGATACTGTGTGGCATTCCAGGAGTAGAGAAGAGAAGGACTTGTTCTAGAGATCTCTTCCAGTGCTGGTACTGTGTGGCATTCCAGGTGTAGAGAAAAGAAGGACTCGTTCTAGAGATCTCTTCCTGTCCTGATACTGTGAGGCATTCCAGGAGTAGAGAAAAGAAGGACTCGTTCTAGAGATCTCTTCCTGTCCTGGTACCGTGTGGCATTCCAGGAGTAGAGAAGAGAAGGACTTGTTCTAGAGATCTCTTCCTGTGCTGATACCGTGTGGCACATTTGCACAGACATGGTAATAGATGGGTGATGTGTGCAACAACACTGATCCATTCACTATCCTGTTGTGCAATTATATTTTACATTCCGTTTCACGTACTGCAATCGCGTCGATATCATGGATGGAACCAGTCCAGCATCTTTGGCTTCTATCATCAACGTTCACCTTGGGGTTTCTATGTCTATCGAAAGGATTGCACAGGATAGAGCGGACTGGGGGAACAGATTTCGAAGCCTAGTATTAAATGAATAAAAAATATGCCTGTAAATAAATATGTCCTCGATGATCACGGATGTAGACCCAAAGAAAGGAAGGCTGTCCATGACATTAGAAAATCAACCAATGCCTCTGACAGCTGAAGCGGTGGGTTTTTATATTTTTTGTTTTTTTTTTGTTGCTGTCGATACTAGTTTATCATGAAAGCGAATTTTTTTTTTTTTTTTAATTTCACGAATTCAAGCAAAAGACTAGCGAGGACTCGCTGTTTCATCATAATTTATAAATAATAAATTAAATTCACTGGAGCATCTTGGGAAACAAATATGAACATTTTAAAACGTCAAAATGGAGCAGTCAGTACCATCATAGAAAACTTCGTAATCTCATGTGTATAGAAGACCATTTTGAAAAACTGCACAAGACCCTAAATATGAACATGAGACTGACGCTTGTAGAGACCTTACTTAGGGCTCCTGGTGTTTCGTAGACAGTAAGAAACTCTCACTCAGTTTGAAAATTAAAACTTAAAATCCTAAAAAAGCTTCCAAACCTTTAGTGGTGTCACATACGCATACACACCCGCCCATACACGCAGACAAATACCAGGAAAGAACGCAAAACAGACTATTCAGGTAGATCAAAATTCTCTTGCATGATTTATTGATATTTGAAACTCTCAAATGGGAACCACGATTAGGCTGCCGACACTTTTCCAGCACAGCTCACGGCAACTCCGAAATAAAATGAAAAATAAAATACATTAAAGACTTTGTTGAAAGGGTGTTCTAAAGAAGATGCTACAAAAGGGCAGGCAACTGAATGTATATACATATGTCAGTTGCACCACAAAAACACTATACAATGGCATGCGAAAAAAGTATTAGTTTAAGAGCAAAAGCAATGGTCTTTCTGCTAGCTCTATAAAATCTCAGTTATAGCAGGACGCTTTAAAAATATACCAACTCGAAAACAGTCACCCTAGCATGCTGAGGCTCAGAAGAATCTAAGAAATCATCTAACATATATACACACACACCCATACACGCAGACGCACGCGTGGACACGCACAGAACAAACACGCAAATGTAAAGATCATGTTATCATCGTACAAAAAATGCCCAAACTGGAGGCCGGTGGTGCATCGACGGCTGCAGTCGATCCACTTCAAACGTATTCAGCCAAAACGCACAGTGACTCCACTCTAGACTCTTGCCAATGACAGGAGACAGCAAATGTCTTTTTTCAGTGACTTACTTCGACATTCTGAAAAATGTCACACGGAAAGTGGCTTAATTTTAGAACAGAAAAAGAAATCATCAACGCAAAAAGTCTTAGCTGTATTTGAAAATGATGTCTGGTTCAAAACCAAGTGAGTGTGAGTGTATACAACATCGTCCTGTACCGTGCCGATAAGCGTAAGCTATCGCATTTCACCATATCACATAATTTACAAGAATCACGCATCTGCTCTGTGTTCTTGTCTCGCCCCATATGTTTGGCCGAACCATTTAGGTATTCAACTCTATCCCTTCTTCCTGCTTTCTTTCCGTCAATCGTGACAGTCTTTGCCAGTTTTTCAAGTCCTTTTCTTCTAACGTGAATGGAAAACATCGACGGTCTGCGTCATATTTGTCCAGTCGATTCACGGCTTTCCTTTGCCTCAAGTAGAGCTGCCTCGTTTGTTTTTCTATCATTATATATTCTTTGCCTTTTTCATAAAACCTCTTCTCCACAACAAGTGAATATTTTTGTTGCTTTATTAATATCCTACTACAAGTCATTGGACAGTCTAATATTTCATGGAGTGGTAGATAGGCTGCATGCGGTCGTGGGACCTAGGCTGCACTCTCTCGTGGGATGTAGGTGAGTTGGGGTTAGGGCCAGTTCTAGATGTTTTGGGGTCCATAAAAGCATCAAAAAGCCGAGAAACCCTGTCTCAGCACCCTCTAAAATGTTGGACTGTCCTTTGACGTCATCATTTTTTTTAAGCTTGCTCACTTATGCATGTTTATGCATGTCTTACATGTATATAGTAACACAGATTCTATGCAGAACTATGACACTCTTTTTCTCATTGCAGTTGACTTCTTATTTGTTTGCATCTTCCCAAAGGCCACTTTGCCATTGTGTTTTTTGTTGTAATTTATGCGAGCCATATTGTCTCATATTTACGACTGTTCCAAAATAGTTGTATCAATTTACCCGTCTAATAATGTTGCCATATGCATATATTTCACATGATGGTGTTTCCTTTGTCTTGATGACAGCCATCATTTCGTTGTTTTTAAACAGTTTAATTCTAAGCCAAGTTGGTCGCTGTGTGTACAAAACATATAGTGTGTGTGTGGAGGAATGAGTGACAGTGGCCAGGGGATTCGGTGATACCTGTGTGGCAGGTGGTACCAGGCAGTTCACGTCAGATGGCCAAATAGTAGCATAACATAATTCCTACAGAGCTTATCTTTTGCATGTAGTCTAAATAATTTGATCCATTGTCTTCCAGTTGCCAGCGATATGAACGATTTGAGTGAACTAGTCGGTCTAACGGATGAAAATGTCAAGATGCTTAAAAAAGCGTTTGAGGCTGCCATTGAAGGAGATGAGCGACCACTCCTAGATATGGGAATGCCAGATAGGTCATGGCATGAGGTAGGTGATTGAAGCATAATCTGATACTACATATTAGTTATCATTAGTTTAGCACATAAGATACAATGGTTTCAATGGGCGTGAACAGAGGATATGGTAGACTATCAATGTTTACTGGCCGGAAACAGACAATGTCGAACATGCAATCAAATGACAACGAACCATTGGTACTGGAACGCTTCGCTAGCTGCTACATCTTTCTTTTATTCTTTTCTTTGCATTCACCAGCTTTAAACTCCGGGGGAAAGTTCTAGTTGTTTATCCACTTCTGGACTGCAGTCCTGTTTCAGAACCTGTGTGTTGCGTTTGCATCCGTTACAGATCTGACTTATTTGTATGCAGACTGCTGGTTCCTTGCTTCTCGGGCAGATGCAATCCTACTTTAAAGAAAGCTCTCAATTAGTCGACTCTTACGACATGCTTTTGGGTAGGCAGTTGGTCTATTCTTATTTTCCATATAAGAGAGCCCCGTAAAACCACACGGGAAGATAGCTGCTACAGATTGGGACGGGCATTTCTGGGAATGCCCTGTGTGCTGTAGTAGCGTCTGTTTACTATTAAGTTATAGTCTAAACCTGTTCAGTCCCACAATGTTTCGCAGTATATTTTTAAGTGATAAGAATGTGACGATGACTTAAGTATGAGTAGAATACTTTATGTCAAACAAAATATATTTTAATGTGGCACGTTGAGGTAATATGTCTGGTTTCTGTAATAAACAAATAAACGAGAACTGATCAACACTCGTAGAACGAAGCAGAGAGATAAGAAGACACACTAAACAACATTACAATCAAGCGCTATAGCTATCCTGCCGTGAGTAAAACTTGTTGAAGGCCCCTCGCTGCAGAAACAAATGCACTAATATGCATGACCGCTGGGTAATATGCTAAGACCAAACATGAAATCATATGTGCACTGCCTGGAGTACGTGTGTAATAGCAAACCACACATTGTGCTATGCTTTCTGGGACAGAGATGGAAAAAGGAGCAGGTGTTGGGTAGATAATTGTTGACAAATATTCAGCAAGAAATAGACTGCTTTGTCTAGATGATATTATGAACCATGTATGTCGGTTAATACTAGTGAGTAGTAATAACTATCTTCGGGAGCCACCGTGGTGTAGCGTCTAGACGCTTGCCTGCAGATCAGAAGGTTGTGGGTTCGTGTCCTGACACAGCCGGACTTTTTTTTTTTAATGGCCTTGGCTCCCAGGTCGACCCAGCCTTGAGCCTTCACTCCTTGGAAGTAAAGGCGACCGGCGACATGTTTACAGCATCACCCACCGAGTGCCGATTGGTCTATAAAATACTGATCTAGCCCTGTATGCCAAATATGCATAAAGGCTGGAAAAGGGAAACTTTCAGGGGCGGCAAATCTCAGCTGGAAGTTCTAGTTATCTGCCCACTTCTGGACTTTGGTCATGTTCAAGGGCATGAGTTTTGCTGTATGTCTGTTTTACAGATCTGGCTTATTTGTATGCAGACTATTGGTTACTCGCCTCTCAAGTACATGCATTCTAACGTTGCTTAGTCGCATGTTACGACATGATTGTTGGGGGGGGGCAGTGTATCCACCCCCACCCCACCCCCACCCCTCTTCCAAGGTGAGGTTTCCAAACCCAAATGGTAAATTTCCAATATGATATGCATATTTGCTTGTTTGAGAGCGCG
Source organism: Candidula unifasciata (assembly GCA_905116865.2). Taxonomy (NCBI): domain Eukaryota; kingdom Metazoa; phylum Mollusca; class Gastropoda; order Stylommatophora; family Geomitridae; genus Candidula; species Candidula unifasciata. Next base: position 805,936 of record CAJHNH020007667.1, read on the forward strand.
TTAAATCTATGGTTAGAGAAAACTAGAACAGCCGGGAGACAAATATGCCGGTGTATTTAAAACGTTGGATTACAGACACACTAAGCGGAACTAATAATAAAATATAGTGTGGTGATATATATACATATATATTTCACTTTGGTCATGCGATGCGAAGGAGAAAACTGGAGTACATCGTGACAGTAGACAGGTTGGAAGGGAAGAGAGGCGGATGGGGACCGAGAGAAAGGATGCTGGATAGTTTGATATCATGGCATGGAGAATCATCTGTGTCTGAGAATAATGAAAGTTTACGAGACAGAAAGTTGTGGATAGACTACCAATATATATATATATATATATATAATGTGTATGTGCGTGTGTGTTAAAAATAATCCATGTATCCACAAGTTAGGTTAGTTGCGTATCCTTTACAGGACGTTGCACAACCAACCCTAATAGCCCCTGGCTGTTGTGTGGTTTCTCTAGGCAAATTTACGTCCAGTAGTTTGCCATTGCTGTCTGGACGGTCGGCTTTCTTGATACCACCGTCGAAACCAACGCAAGGCGCGTGGCCCGCTGCTGGGATCGAACCCGGCATCCCGGCATTACGAAGTGTTCGCATCGACCTAGCCACAGAGCCGACAGTATCCACCAGTACATGAGCTAGACTATTTACCCCAACACTATAAGTAACACACAGATGGTGGGCAGCAGAAAAGTAAACCACCACGTCATAGAGACTTTGCAAAGATAGTTATCAGTTCTTATCTTCGGATGTTTGTCTTTTTAAGCTCACAAAGAAAAACTCAGAAGACAGGAACAGATAGCCTCACCCAGTACAAGTTGGCAAAAAACAATACAATATTCCTGCTGCAGGCAGCACAAGAGAAGACACAGATGGGTAGGCAATACATAATTTGGGAGAACTGTCAAGACATGGAATTCGTTGACACCCGGCAGCTGGCCCAGGACATCCTGAATGGAAATTTACAGGAAACAAATGTTGCATGAGCATGAGCTACAACACAATAAAGGACACATGATGATTGTGCTCATCAAATGCGCATTAATCTGCAACTAAAAATGAAACCTCTCTTCACATCTAAAAAATAAAAAAAAACATTCTTTGACGGTAAAATAAAAATTATGCATGTAAAAATGATCGTGCTGTGGATAATTAGGGCAGATTATGTCGCGGTTTTCTCGTATTACACTTCCGTTGCCTGTAGATTTTGACGCAACAGCAGATTCGCTAATCTGTTTATATTTATCATCATCCTCCATCTTCTCCTCCTCCACTTATTTTTCTTTTTTTTTTCTTCTTCTTCTTCTTCTTCTTCTTCTTCTTCTTCTTCTTCTTCTTCTTCTTCTTCTTCTTCTTCTTCTTCTTCTTTTTCTTCTTCTTCTACTTCTTCTTCTTCTTCTTCTTCTTCTTCTTCTTCTTCTTCTTTTTCTTCTTCTTCTTCTTCTTCTTATTCTTCTTCTTCTTCTTCTTCTTCTTCTTCTTCTTCTTCTTCTTCTTCTTCTTCTTCTTCTTCTTCTTCTTCTTCTTCTTCTTCTTCTTCTTCTTCTCCTGCTTCTGCTGCTTCTTATGCCTCTGCTGCTTCTGCTGCTGCTGCTGATGTTTCGTTTCTCTCTCTCTCTCTCTCTCTCTCTCTCTCTCTCTCTCTCTCTCTCTCTCTCTCTCTCTCTCTCTCTCTCTCTCTCTCAAACTGTGTTTGACTGCGCCAGCAACTGGACTCTTTTATCTTTAACAAATCCACATACTCAAAAGCATGTGGTATTTCGCTGCCAGTGTTATATCACTTTTATGGTGTTACTTTAAATTTTAAGCTTTTGAAACATTTTCTAATAATCAATTTCTGTTATTTTTTGCAGGTTCAGTATGTTCTGCAAAAGATCATGGACAGCGGTTTCAAGATTTAGACAGCAACGTTTTCTGTCGCATTGTCCCGAGTCCAACTTTCTATTTCATCGCTATATAGAAAGTACTCAGTCTAAAACCCAAAGCCTTTCTGTAACAAAATACGTATACATAGTTTGATTTTATCCATTAATGAGGACACGCTTTGATAATGTAAATTTGATTGATGTTAGCATGTAGCTTTCAAAGAAAAGAAAACAAAATACTATAAATAACAATGATAAAATTAGAGCTATGAATAATTTAGTGTTAGGAAAAGCATTATTTTTATAATTACAACTGCATCGTATCTTTTGTTTTGTTGTTGAATAAATATTCCTTTCTAGACATTCTAAAGTCGTGATTGCAGAAACCATTCACCAAAGTACACACAGTTATCTGTATGTAGATTGATGTGTGCGGCCGCTTTTCTCTGTGGCATATGTTTGGCTTGTAGATCTATGTACCTCCACTGTCGTTTTGACTACCAAATGTAGCCATATCTGTATACTGACATATCAAATCATCATGCTCAATTTTTTTTTTCCTTTTTTTTTTTCCTTTTTCTTTTTTATTTTTTCTCATTTGCTTTTGGATTTTTGTTTTGGATTCTTTGTTTTTTTTTTTTTTTTTTTTTTTTTTTTTTTTTGTTTTTTTTTTTTTTTTTGATTTTTTTTTTTTTTTGTTTTTTGTTTTTTTTTTTTTCACAAGAGATTGCCGCATATTGTTAATGGAGTCCTTCCTACTCCTTAGTTTAATTCTATCTTTCGTCTCGTAGTGAAGTGTATGTTCGCGACCAACTCATGTCAAGTCTCTTGTAGAATTGTTCATGATTGGTTGGATTTTTCAGCAAATTTCTACTTAATGAAGCTGAGTCTCATATCGTCAATGGAATTATCGCAAACGTGTTCCTATGAAATTGTTTTTGGCTACCCCTGTTTTCTTTACAAATACCAACGTAAATTGCCACCTTTTTTTTTTTTTTTTTTTCTAATTAGTACAGTTGGTCCGTTTGTGCTAAGCACAGTTAAATACAAGTGATATAATAGCGTCACGAACAATATAATACCTAAAACATCAGTCTCAAACAGGTTAACATCAACTCATTTGCATCTGACCGACAGAGAACTGATCAGAGAGTCAGCAGCCACTAGTGACCCAAATATGGCGGTGTTGTAGCACTATGACATGTGCTGGAAAATGCATTAATGCGGTCACGAAATGAGGTCTGCCGGATCTTCACAACAACGGTATAGTGCACGGTACAGGGAAAAAGGAGAAGAGACAGGCCAAGAAAAACCTGGACCAAAACTGTGGCTGAATAGCCCGGCCTCAAGCTTAGGGCATCTGATCTCTCACAAGTGGAGTTTTCAGAACACGCAGTCAACAGCAAATGGTGACCTAGCAACATGCTGTGCCAGACGACTATGGTGATGAGGATAACATTAGTTAGAAAAATTAAGTAAAAGGTATGTGCAAGATTATTTATAAAGACATTAACTGTAGGTCTATGTTTGAATGCAATATAAAACCATACATTACAATATTTCACAAATGTACTTTAGTTTTTAACTGATTGTATGCAAACTGATTGAACAGTTGAGATCATGAGAACATCGAATGGCAAAGAAAGAAGTCACTAAAAACGCAACCTTGTTCCGGTAAACGAAACAAAATATTAAACCTGATCACATCCACAGTGATTATGTTCAATTAAGCAACCTAGCTATCTACAAACAAGCAAGACAGCTAAAAACAAACCAGCAAGATAAATGTATACAAAAGTAGGATAGAGAATACAGTGAAGCAAGTTGGTTTTATACAAACAAGCAAGTTAGCTATTCATAACATGCACGCTAACTATCTACAGGTAAACAGCCTAGCTATTGGTAAAAAAAATATTAGCAAACTACTTTCCAACAAAAAACGACTACAAACTACCATAATTACGATTACATCATACTGAGTTTGTATAGCATAAACTGCCCCTGCAAATAATTTACTATTTCTGCATGAATAATATACACTAAAAGCCCCTAGCGCCCCCCCCCCCCCCCCCGGGATATCACACCGAATATATAGTTAGAAAAAAATGATGATAAAAGCACACACAGTATTATTAACATGTATAAGCATAAGCATCATATTCAAGCAACGATTATAATTCAACAAACAACAGTTGTAACACAGATTCGCTTAGATTAAATACACCAATTATTCTGTGATACTCAACACTTACGCTATTATATCCCTATATGTATCCAGTCATTTCCTTGTGAGCTGCAATTTTTCGTTATTTGAAGCCCTACTCTGGCTCTTTCCAGGGGCGCAATATAGCCCGACCATAAATATGGTCTAATTACTGAACGCGGTTTCTGGGACCTCTCCATGGGTGATCCTCATCCACATGGTGGCACTTTGTGTCACCGGGTGTTTATCGCTTGTGTGATGTCCTGGTGGGGTAAAAATCTACTACTACTACTTCGACTTAAGCTACGTGCATTCTTCTGTATACTGTTTAGGAGTAAAGGTCATTATTGAAAATTAGGGGGGTGGGGGGGGGGGGAAGAATATTCCAATCTGAAAGTATGTTCCGCTCTTTACATAACAAAAGCAAAATCAATAAGGTGATGTGAGAAAAATGATGATGGTTTGTACCGTTTCTCACTGACATTTCACAGAAAATAGAGACAGGGGGAGGCAGAGAGGATCAGTGGGTTCGAGGAAAGCTGGGGCTGTTGGGTCTGTCAGCGGAAACGGTACATTTCGATGGTAATGTTTTACAGGTTTTAAGATATACATATGTTTACAACAACAGAGTGAGTGGAAAGAGAGAAATAAAGAAAGAAGGGAAAAAGGAGAAGAGAAAAGGGGGCACGAAAGCGTAAGCGGATAAGGGAAACAAAGGATGAAATGGAAATAGGAATTTTTTTGAGGGAGAAGCAGCGGGATATATTTACATGTGCCTTTCGGCTATTATTAAACATTTTAAACAGAAAAAAATATTTTTAAAAAACGATGATAATGTGAAACAACATTATTTTGAGTCATATCAAATATTTACAGTAGAAGCTAAGACGGGGGGGGGGGGGGGGGAACCCCCAAGTAGGCCTGACAGGGTAAGGTGAGATGGAAAGGAAAGCAAAGGGACACGGAGCACCACTCATGTCTGTACATTGCCTTTCCCGGCAATGTGTCAGTTAGCATAAAGTGGTAATAGCATAACATGTCAGAAAGCAAGTGTACTTTTATACCAATAGCCACCATAGTTAAGACATCTAGGCCTAACTAGGAGTGCCAGAAGACAGATTATTAACGGGGTATTCATTTCATTATTTGGCAACCAGTGCTTGACAATGACAGGTTCTACAGCCTATATACGTAAAATCACCGGCTGCGAAATGAAAGTGCCCGACAAAACAGTTACTTATGTTAAATTTATAAAAACATGTGTGAGAGGGAGTCACATATATACATTACACCAACGAAAAGGAACAAAAACACAGTTCAGACGGACAGGGGAAATAGTCTATGAGAGAGTAATGTGAAAAAGAGGGGGGGGGGGGGGGTAGGGCGTAGTGGCGTTACGTCGTTGCCCTTCTGGTGGTCGCAAGAAAAAGGGGTAAATGTAAACAGAGCGTCCACGCTTCCAGCTTGTTCTGTCTGTAAGGTGGTATTGAAAGTAAGTTTAAACTCACCAGAGCATCACACCGGGCAGTAGACACCCGGTGACACCAAATGTCACCCTGCGGATGAGGATCGCTCGTCGAGGTCCCAGAAACCGCGTGTAACAGTCGGGCTTTCTTGCGGCCATCGGCAAAAGCCAGTGTAGGGCTTCAGGTGAAAGAAACATGTCGTCCCACATTGGGACAACATATAATCACGGACATTTTAGAATTAGAAACATTCACAGCGCATGAGGGTTATGGAAAGGAAGAGTAAAAAAGGCATCTGCGGTGTGTGTATTTTGTTCAGTGTTCTTTGCATGTGTTGCCGTTTGTTAGTATTCAGTGTTGCAAGCGTGTGTGTGACATTTCGAACAGGTGGGCAAGGAAATAGTCAATAGGAAAACAAGGGTAGGGACAGGGGCAGCGTTACCTCGTTGTCCTTCTGGCGGTAGTCAGAAAAAGGAGTAAATGTAAACAAAGCGTCTGCGCTTTTACCATGGTATGACTGTAAAACTGGTATTTAAGGTAAGTTTAAACCCACCATAACACCACACAGGGCGACGATAAACACCCGGTGACACCAAGTGTCACCGTGTGAGTGAGGATCACCCGTCGACGTCCCAGAAACCGCGTGTAACAATCAGGCTATATTGCGGCCACCGGCAAAAGCCGATGTGGGGCTTCAAGTCAACGAAAAATTTTCGTCCTACATGGAGGACGGCACATGCTCACAAGACATTCTAGAAGGAGAAACAGTCGCAGCGCATGAGGGTTATCGTAAGGAGTCACTAGACATTGCGATATTAAGGCATTTCGCTCCAGCAGAATTATAGGAAACATACACAAAGCCGATACTTGTGTCATATTTATAAAAAAACATGTGGGGAAGGGGAGTTCGGGGAAATACTTATTTACATTAGACTAGCGAAAGGGAACAAAAAACACAGTTGAGACGGACAAGGGAAATAATCGATAAGACAATATGGTGGGGGGAGGGGGGGGGGGAGGGCGTTGCGGCGTTACCTCGTTGCCTTTCTGGCAGTAGTCAGAAAAGGGCAAAAGTAAACAAGGCGTCGGCAGGGCGATAAACACCCGGTGACACCAAGTGCCACCATGCGGATGAGGATCACCCTTGGAGAGGTCCCAGAAACCGCGTTTAACCGCCAGGCTATATTGCAGCTACCGGCAAAAGCCGATGTGGGGCTTCAAGTTTAAAAAAAAAAAAAAAAACTCTCAAAGGGAAAACAAGATTATAAACATTGCAGATTAAAATATCAAAGTAGAAACATTCCAACAGCCAGTGACAACCAACGTACACTGGATCGCAAAACATTCCTCCCCACGCCGCTTAACGGCAGAAGTGGTTTATATAATAATGATGATGAGAAACAATATTATGAACATTGCAGATTAAAGCATCAAGGTAATCACATTGCAGTTATGTACAAAGTTTAGAAAACTAAATTTATAATAGACTGACAAAACATACGGAAAGACGGGGAAATGGGGTGTGGGGGTGCAGGGACTCATTTTTGCATTTAACAAAGAAGAAAACTGGAGACAGATCACAGTTCGGCTTTACAGGGTAGATAGTCCAGGGGTGTGCAACTTGTTTGCTTTCCTAGTGGTGGTGTAGAAATGTGTTAGCTGTTCGAAACCGCGCCATTTCAAAGTGGTAACCCATTTAAACGTTGCTTAATTCCAGTGATTGCTGTTAACCGGCTACTTATCCTGGTGTATCGCCAGGCAACAGTTTTGAAGTGAAAAAGAAGTAAAAGAAAAGTGGTGGGAGGGGGGGGGGGGGGTGAAGATGGGGACTGAAAGATATTTAACCTTTTAACATTTGTAGACTGGAAATGGCCGTAGCATAGCGGTTTGACGCTCGCCGCGGGTCGGAAGGTCGCCGGCTCGCCCTGTGGGGGAGCCGGGCCCCTTCACACATGACCTTGGCTACCAGGTCAAGCCATTACAACGTGGAATGACAACACGTTGGACACTCTATGCCTTCACGGCGTGACAACGGCCCGTGGCAGCCAACATACACTGGATCGCAGATCGTTTCTCCCCACGCCGCTTAACGGCGGAAGTGGTTTATGATGATGATGAGCATAAAACTCAAAGGGGAAACAAAGATTATAAACATTTCGCATTAAAAACATCAGAGTAGCATCATTGTAATTATGTACAAATTAAGAAAACTAAATTAATAACAGACTAAAACAAAACAAACAAACAAACAAAACAAACAAACAAACAAACAAAAACAAAAACATAGGAGAAAAGGGAAGGGAGGGACGGAGGGAGCATATTTGTATTATACTAAGAAGGAAAACTGGAGACAAAACATAGTTCATAAGGACAAGTGACATAGTAAAAAAAAAAAAAAAAAAAAAAAAAAAAAAAAAAAAAAAAAAAAAAAAAAAAAAAAAAAAAAAAAAAAAAGGGGGGGGGGGGGGGGGGGGGGGGGCGACTTGTTTGCTTCCCTGGTGGTGGTCGGGAAATGTATAAGCTGTTCGAAACCGTGGTGTTCCAAAGTGGTCACCCGTCTAAGTACTAGCCACTTCTGTCGTTGCTTAATAGCAGTTTTTTATATCTGGTGAATCCCAAGGCAAGAGTTGTTTTGAAAAAAAAAAAAAAAAAAAAAAAAAAAAAAGTGAGGGGAATGAAAACTAGGGGAGAGAAAGGATATTTACACTATTTACATTTGAAGTCGCTTTGGCGAAGCAGCTAAACGCTTGCCGCGGATGGGTAGGTCACCGGCTTGCTCTAACAATAGCCAGTGGCGGCCATCGTGCACTGGATCGCAGATCGTTTCTCCCCATGCCGCTTTACGGCAGAAGTGTTCTATGATGATGATGATGAGCATGAGTTCAAAGGGGAAACCAGATTTTAAACAAAATTGAATAAATAAATGTGTGTAGGCGGGCAGTTCAGGTGTCATCTGCTGCCTCAGGAAAAATTTGTTGTAGTTTGTATTTGAACATAAGAAAGAATAAATGTGGATTGTAAGTTCTGAAGTGGTATTTAGCAAAATTTCTGCATGTCCAAACGAGTAGTCTGTACTGTGCTAAAGCTTGTAGGTTTTTCGTGTGTGACTGTTTATCGCGTACTGGAACAGTGTTAAGAAAGATTGCATTGAAGAGGTTTATTTGTTTGCCTGCGTGTTTGTTTATTGTTTCTCTGAGAAGTTGATGTGTCGGTGTGACCACCCGACAATCGTAAAACAAATGCTTCTCCGTCTCTTGCTTCCGCTGTCTACACAGGGGGCATCTGACTAGCCTTCCAGACCTGCGTGCCTCTCCTTCGGAGGTCGGCGTCATGGAAAACAAAAGACGGAAAGTCACTTCTCTCGCTTTTGCGGTGATGTTTTTGTTGTGAAGGTTTGAGAAAGAGCTTGTATAATCTGTGAGGCCTAGTGGGCGACCCCACGCTATTCGGAGATGAATAGGTGGGGCTAGTCTAGAGATGAGAGATTTGTAAATTGTCTGTGTTGTTTCGTGTATTAGGTGTTCGTTTCCTGGCAGTGCTGCCAGGGCGTGTCTGTAGTAAGATGGGAGGGCACCGAAATGATGGGGTGTGCTATTATCTATTCTTCTAAGGTGATGGACTCTGAAAGCAATATAATATAACCCCAGTCCATTTTTCTGGGGGTCTCTCACAATTTCGCCTAACCTTTTAATACGCATGGCTTTAATATGCGTTCCTAAATCGCGGAGGTAAATACCTCCGTTCTTCTTCTCCTGATAGAGGGTGTTATTGGCGATAGAATAGATGGTGGACCTGAAAATAAATCGCCTGACATTTCTGCTTATCTCTTTAATGAAACTGGGAGGGGGGTCCATCACCGTGGCGGGGAAAATAATTTTTGACATAATGTAGGTGTTCACTACGGTTGCCCTACCAAATATTGTTGTGGTTTTGTACTTGTACCTTTCCAGCATGTCGGTGGCCGTTCTGGTCAAGTCTTCCCATGTTGGTGTGTGTATTGCGTTGGGATTGTTGGTGAATGTCAAGCCGTATATTTTCAGAGCCTGGGTGTTCCGGAGCCCGGCTAAGTCAGCCTGACCCCTCCACCGTCCAAGGCCCATGATTTGCGACTTCGCAACATTTATCTTGCTTCCACTACCTTTACCGAAACGGTTAAAGGTGTGGAAGATTCTCTCAATGGAAGCCTCTGTTGAGGGTAGGAAAACAGTGTCGTCTGCGTAAGCTAGGACTTTCTGTTCTCCTATGCCTTGGATCGTAGTGCCGCGAATATCCGCGTCTTGCCTGACCGCTTCCAGGAGCGGTTCCAGCATGAGCACGTAGAGGAGGGGTGACAGCGAACACCCTTGTCGCACCGATCTGGTGATTGCAAAGGTGTCCGTCAACGTGTGGTTGACTATCACCTGGCTCCTCGGATTTTTGTAGAGTATCTGCACCCAGGCTCGGAACACGGGCCCCGAAGTTGTTGGCGATGAGGGTGTCGTGCATGTATTTGTGTGAGATTCTGTCAAAAGCTTTCTCCTGGTCCAAGGACAGGAGAGAGGCAGGACAGTTTTTCTCGTGCGTGTAGGTGATTATGTCTCTGATGTAGTGCGCGTGTGAGAAGACTGACCGTCCCGGCACCCCACACTGCTGGTCTGGGTGTATGAGTGTGTTTAGATGATGTTTCAGGCGGCGTGTGAGTGTTTTAGTGAGAATCTTGTAGTCGACATTAAGAAGGGATATAGGACGATAGTTTTTGAGAAGAGTTTTGTCTGCGCCGTCTTTGGGGATTAGGGAGATGTAAGAGGTATTGAATTCGTCAAGAAATTGACCTTTAGCGAAAGCTTCCTCGTAGACTTTTAGAAGGAGTGGACCTAACAGGTGAAAGAAAAATTGGAAAAATTCGGCAGAAAGGCCGTCACTACCGGGAGATTTGAGAGGCTTCATGTCAGATAAGGAATTCGTAATTTCTAAAAGCGTTATGGGACTGTCGAGAGCGTCACGTTGTGCGTCGTTCAGTCGTTTGGCGTGTCGTAGAAACCGGTTCTGTTCCTGTTCGTCGGTCGCTTCTGATGTAAATAAGTCGGCGTAGTATTTGTGGAATGCTTGTGTGATTTGTGAGGGATCCGTGTGAGTGTTTCCCTCGGTGTCTGTGATCTGTTGTATCTGTCTATTGTGCTGGATGTTCTGTTCGATTGCTAGATATTGTTTGCTGGGCGTCTCTTGTGTGATTGTGTTAAGGCGTGTCCTAAGCAAGGCGCCCAGAAATCTATGCTGCATGTGTTGTCCTAGTTCAGTCTCTAAGGTCTGTATGTGTGGGTCGTGTCTGTCTGTCATTTTCGTCATTCGAATCGCAGTCTGTAGAATTTCTTCCGTTTCCCGTCTCTGTCGGTGTATGAGAGATGCTAGAAGCTGTGTTCTGGATCTAATCGTGTTCTTCAGCATCTCCCAGTGTTCTAGGTAGTTGTCGACCGGTGCGTCGTCGGTATAGAGTTGGATGATAGAAGATATTTCAGTCGTGAAGTCCGCATTCTGGAGGAGAGAGTTGTTGAATTTCCAGTGCGGAGACCGTCTGAAAGGTTGTGTGTTTGTGTTTAGTGGCTCGATGTGTGTCAGTATTGCTTTGTGGTCTGTAAATTCTAGTGTTTCTGACAGGTGTTTGCATGTAATGATGTGGTGCGTTTTGGGGATGTATGTCCTATCTAGTCTGGCAGATCTATTGTGGGGGATGCTTTTGTGTGTGGTTTCAGATTTGTTCGGGTATTTCTCCCTGTAAGCATCTGTTAAATTAAACATGTCTATGATATTAATCAGGGTCTCCAGCTGATTCATGCCGTCCTCGCCGGCTCTTCTCACCTGCGTCCTTACCTCCCCACCAATAACATCCTCTTGAGCCAGGACGCAGTTAAAATCGCCTGCGAGGACGACATTGTGTCCTCTGTGTGCCTGCATGAGTGTGTCCTCTAAGTGTTCGAAGAATGTGGGTTGATAGTCATAGTTTGGTGGTGCATGTATGTTCACTATTGAATATGATGTTTTCGTGGTGTTCGTGATCTCTATGATGCAGATGCGCCCCCTGTCGTCTGTGTGTGTGTTTGTTATTTCCCAGTTGTCGGATGTGAGTAGTATGGCTGTACCTAATCCTGAGTGTTGTATCGATGGGCTGTGACACGCATGTCTCAGGCCCATCTGTGTGACTATCTGTTGAAAGAAGTAGGGTGTCTGGATGTTTGTTTCTTGTAAAAGAAGGAGATCAGGTTTGTGTTTCTGTATTAGAGATACTACATGGTGTTGTTTATGCCGGAGACCCGACACATTTAAACTAACTATTTTCAAACCTGTCATTGTCTAGGTAAAAAGGAAATATAGTTTGAATACTTTTCAAAATAAATAGAGCGTGTAAAGCCACAGGTTGACGAGTGTGGAATAGTAGTATCCATTGTGACTGTTCTTGTTGTGTTTCCTGGTGTGTGAAGGTTCTTGCTTAGTTTTCCATAAAGCTTGAGTATATGTCGTCTACATTCCCTTGTCCCCCTTCTCCAGGGCTGGTAAAAGGGGAGTTGGATTCGTCGATAAGGAGTGTGGGTGGTGAGTTCTCTGATGTTAGACTGTTCTGTCTGGGGCTTATCGGTGTTGTGTTTCTGTGTTTTCCTATACGGTTGAAAATGTTTCCTAGGATTTGATCCTGACCACACTCCTCTAACTAACGCCGAGGCTCTTTTTCTGCTCCCCCCCCCCCCCTCCCGCTTACAAGTGCATTATAGGGGCAGTGGATTAACCCTCCCCCTCCTCCCCCCCCCCCCCATTCCATTCCACCCAATGTGGCACTCCAATCCACATTGAGAACACCGAGGCTTAGTATTTGAAGTTGCCACTGCGGAATTGACAAAGCCAGGGAAAGCAACTCAGTTGTTGCTGTAGCACTATTAAAAAAATAATTATCTCCCTTTCCGTTGCAAATTCAGGAATGGCAGTCCAGGTGGCATTACATTTCTGAATACCAAATGTCAACCACTATAATTTTTTTAAAGTAAATCGTCGGTTTAAAAAAAATCATGTAGATTTCGTAACATCTATACTGGGTGTATATTACAGAGCTTTTAAAAAAAACATATTTAAAAACAATACAGTCAAAGCACGAGAAGCTCACTGGAACTGATTGATATGAAGCTGTGTTAGTTGTATATCCTTTATATGACTTAACAAACCAGCCACAGCATTTTTGGCTGTTGTGGGTTTTCTAGGCAAATTTTACTTTCAGTAGTTTGCCATTGCTTCTTCACTGTCAGCTCTTGGGACCCCTGTCGAAACCAGCGTACGACAAACCGTCCGTAGCTGAGATACTACGCGCACCCCGGCATTACGAAACGCGTTCGCAACGCCTAAGCCACAGAAGCCAACAACCGTATGTACCCAAGTATAAATGTTTTACGGTTGTACGTTTTCCCTTGGATTTGATCCTGTTTGATTCTCATCGATGAGGTGCTATTCTTAGTGTGAACGACGAGAGGGGAACAACACTATTGTTGAACAACAACAAAGTTTCACTTTTGTCCCAGTGTCCCTAATACTAGCATTATTTTAGGCTGAATGTGGTATACTCAATCGGTTCCTAGTAGCTTGACATTTTAATGTTGCTCATCGGGTCGCTGTGATGTTGAGCTGATATCTTGAAGTAGAACGAAATAGCAACAGCAACACACACACACACACACACACACACACACAGAGGGGAGAGAGAGAGAGAGAGAGATAGAGAGAGAGAGAGAGAGAGAGAGAGAGAGAGAGAGAGAGAGAGAGAGAGAGAGAGAGAGAGAGAGAGAGAGAGAGAGAACGAACGAACCAACTTGATTTGCAAAGGGTCACAAATTGAGCACGCAGGCCCGTCTTACATTCGGCCCTTCCAGTCAACCATCTTTCGCACAGCAGTTGTATTTTACTAATTAAGAGAGAGAGAGAGACTATGATATCTTGTACAAATATGAATTCTGAATTCAGTACAAGCCTCGGATACTCAGTTATTAACTATAATTGCTTATCAGTTAAAGGGGATATCTGGAATCTGCTCTGTTGGACTGGCATACATGATGCGATTCTTCGACCTGCAGGTGTGTCAAAATTCAAGTGGTAGCCCGGGGGGAACCCACTAGTAAGTCCGTCAAGAAGAAAACGTTCAAACCCTCTCTCAATTTGCACACATGAATAAATTGACTTTAGAGAATAATCGTACACTACCAGTAAGGGTTCATGGGAAAATTACACAGCATTGCTTCTTCAGAATCGCAGCTTCTGTTCAAAACAAAAGGTTAAAGTTAACAATGTAGCTACAAGGACATCTGTCTGCATTTATGGTGTGGATTTTAAATATCAAATTACAGCTACGTGACTCTTTAATACATAAAACGGGGAGTTTAAATATCACAGTTTAAAATAAAATAACACCCGCGTCACACATTTAAAAAACACAAAACAGTTAAGAAGATTAGAATCACAACGCTGGCTGAATTTGATGAAAACCGCTCTTTTTTTTTTTTCTGCTGAAGCATGAATTTTGCTTAGGTTTTTGCGAGATGTAATCGCGGGTAATGAGATTCAATAAAAAAAGTTGTATACTTCACTTTCGTTAAATGAAACAAAACATATATCCTAGAGTTGTCATTAAAGCAATCGATATGCAGAGTAATCTTTCATATTTTGCCATTTTATCTGAAGTATATACCATGTTGTGATGCATGCTAATATTTGTTCATCCTGTATGTAGCAATAATCCATTTGATCGTGCTTAGTGAATTCCTTCCACAATTTTCTGACACCGATATTTCGTGTTTACGTTTCTTGACGTTTAGTTATTGCAGTACGTATATTTTTAGTAGTTGCAACAGTCAGTCGTCATCTGTGTCTATACTTTAGGACTGCCAACTTCTAGTGACAATATTGCAGGCGTTTAAAAAAAAAATAACATTCCGTACAGTAGAAGCATTTTTATTTCTAAACTATGAGGATTTACTGATACATTTTTTTTTTGGTCGTTTCGTTTGACTTTTTACTACTTTTGATACACAGGTCGGCAACCTATAGCATTTTGGTGCACATAATTGAACCGATTTTAATTCATTCTCTAGTTTGGTCCTAACACACTAAATATTCTGGCTACATATCTTAACGTACATCACAGTGTGTTTCTCATACATGGAGTGTAAATGCCTCCAAATTGTACTAATGCTTGGTTATGCTCACTGTCTCACTTAAATATCTGCTGTCAAGACTTCTGTGCTTTTCCTTCTCCTTTTGTCCCGCTTTCTCTATTATGATTTTCTGTTTAGAGTAAATAAAAGCTTTCCGAGTTGAGTTGGGCTGATTCAACTGCCGGCATCACAGCACTCGGGGCATTCCCATAAACACTCCGTCTCCCTCTTCAGCAGCCAGCGCACAGTTCATATGTTAATGGTGCTAGTAGTACTCTGATTAAACGTCTGTTTTGCCTTTCCTCTGAGCATCGAGCATCGCCCAGAACCTCTCGTCACTCCCTGCTGTATCAGTCTCACCAGACCGTGAGGATCCATCCACTCTGAGTTTTCTCATTTTCTGGGTAAGGTCTTTGAATAAGGTGCAGGTAAAGTGGTTTTCATTGCTTCTGTTTATTTATTAATTCATGACCTGATGAATGTACCCCTCGATTCGTCTGGGTTGTATTTAAATGTTAATTATAAGACAGTCTGGGAGTGGTTTCATTATGTGAACAAAAAAGTGTAGTATGCTTTCGATCAAATCCATCATTGAGATCATGGCTTTTTCCCTTAGAAAAGAAAGGTGCTGGTACTCACCATTAAGTGCAAAGAAAGAGTGCCTGTACTCATCAAAAAGTGCCTATTACAGTAGCTGCGAAAAAAAAAAGCATGCCTAATAGAGTGCCGGTACTGTGTACCGTTGCGAACTACTTTTTAACAATCCCTGGCTGGAACATTATCTTTCTTCATCCTTTCTTATCTCATTACCAAACTTATTAAACATTTTACATGAATCTTTGCAGGTGGTTAATTTCCTTTGTTACAATTCTTGGTAAATATCTTGCTACCATTGTTGTCGTATCGGTGTCATAAGGTTCGTGGAAAGATTATAGATGAGCAGTGCTCTTGTGCGTACAGTGAGTGATACATGGGTCTTCTTTAGCTTCAGATGCTCTCTCTCTCTGTCTGTCTGTCTGTCTGTCTGTCTCTCTCTCTCTCTCTCTCTCTCTCTCTCTCTCTCTCTCTCTCTCTCTCTCTCTCTCTCTCTCTCTCTCTCTCTCGTGTCCCTGACTGGTCAGCCACTGTAATTACATAAAATAATCAGCAAATATGTTCTGCTTCCCCACTTTCTTATGTCTATGTTTTTGTTTTTGTTTTTTGCGTGCTGTGTTTTGTGCGACATGCTTGTTACTTTTAAAACTGTTTCTATTTTCTTGACATCTCATCGTCAAATTATCTTGCTGCAATGGTAAGGGTAGGCGATTATGATTTGTCACATGGTTTGATTGGTATAGGTTTCCGTCAGGTCTGTGTTCCATTTCCTGTTATGCTATTTGACTAAGCTATCTCGGTGGCTTTCTCTTGGACTTCGTTTGTACCTGTTTCTTATAAGTGTGTCATTCATCATGAAAATTCCATCCCTGTATATCAAGTTTAGTCCAACAATTCTTGATCATTTCTGTCAAATCAATGTGCCCACATCTGTTGTACCTTTAACAGCTGGATCTACAGCGGTAAGCCTTTACATTAAAATTCTATACGGTTTATTTTCACAGTTATTTGCATTTAAGCTATGTTTTTCTTTTTTCTTATAATGTCTGAAGAATAAAGACAGCACCCGTCGGCATCAATTCACAACAGCTCAAGCGCTTTATTTCATTATTTCTTCTTTTGCGTTCGCCCTTGAACGGGAGGTTGGTACATTGTATTGTGGTTTATAGCTAGGCTGCGATATCTACTTCTTTACGTCCATTTTGCTTTACAAATACCCGATTAACCTCATTTTACGAGATGGTTGTTGTGAAGCACACTCCAGTGGTGTCCGAAATCTACGATGAGTAATAAATTCAAACTGCTAAGAATGCTTTCTCTGTGTCTAGTGTTGCCGGCCTGTGTTCATTAAAATTGTTAATAAATTTCATTTTAATAAAAGACGAGATCTCATAGAGAATATTGAAACGCATATCATAAGTTTTTGACATTATGTTTAGCTTTGGAGGATTATTCTTTTTGAAATGAGCTGTTATATCTTCATTTCTTTGAAATAAAATGTATTCAGGCAGAGAAAAATAAACAAATTGTGAACTTAACAATAAACACTTATCAATTTAATTTGAGTTTTGTTGTGTTTTGTCTGCAACTGCATGTGTCAAATTACCAAACACTGTCGATATTGACAGGGAGAAAAAGGGAAGAAAAGACTTACTTGACATCCCATTTGTGCCAATGGCTTCGGACGCAGGAGAACATTAAGTAGGGGTCTGTTTCTAAGTTGAGGAAATGCAACTCAAAACTCAATGTAATGTTACAGCGGGACAGACCAGGCATTGGTTGCCAAATGATCTGAGATGGAAGCTTGGTCAGACGGACAGAGCACGGCACTTCCGATCCTACAGTTTCCGCAGCGTGGAATGTTCCAAAGTAGCAGTATTACCTTTCTTTTGGAGTTAACAAGACAGTTTAAGTGAGGGATCATGCTGCATGGACAACATATGGTCTCTACAATACTACCTAAGCTTTATGCTGTTGAAGGGACTAGCTAGTATTTCTAGTCGGAAAGGTCTGCTGTCTAATGACTGACTAATTGACTGATTGCCTGGCTAAGTAACTAACTGACTGGATGTGCTGCTAGCTAACTAACTGACGAACTGGCTGACTGACTAACTGAATGATTGACCTGCTAGCTAACTAACTGACGAACTGGCTGACTGACTAACTGAATGATTGACCTGCTAGCTAACTAGACAACTGACGGATTGTCTGACCAACTTACTAAGTGACTGAACTGATTGATTGTCTAGTTATCTGAATGGTGATTGACTGAATGACTGACTAACTAATTGACTGTCTGACTAACAAAGTAAGTGAGATATTTACAACGTTTTAGCCCAGTAATCGAATATCGCACTGATGGCGGTCTATTTGATCTCAGGAGGCTAAGTGCTAAAACCAAGGTAAAGTCAGACACCATTAGAGAATGACTTTTCGCTGATGACTGTGCTATCTGTGACAGCTCAGAGCCTGAACTACAACATAGTGTAAACAAATTATTCGAAGCCTGTACACATTTTGGGCTTGTTATTAGCACTGACAAAACTGAAGTAATGTACCAGCCAGCCCCAGGAGCAAGTCTACCAGAACCAAACATCATAGTCAAGGGTAGAGCACTAAAGACAGTAGACAGGTTTACATATCTGGGCAGCTTTCTCGCTCGGAAAGTTATCATTGGTCTAGAGATCAATACAAAGATACCCAAAGCCAACAGCACATTTGTTAGATTTCGTACAAAATAATTATCTTAAACTAATTCTCTCATCTACACACACACACACACACACACACACACACACACACACACACATATATATATATATATATGTGTGTGTGTATATATATATATATATATATATATATATATATATATATATACACAGATATGTGTATCTACACACACACACATATACACACACAAACATACACACACATACACATGTATAGGAGCTGCGTTGTCTCGAGGCATGGCGTCCGCCTCAAGTGCTAGAGGTCCCGGGTTCAAGCCCCGGTGAAGGCTGGGATTTTTCACGTGGACTTCTAGTAATTTCCCTCTAGTTTCAGGTTAATAAGATCGGATGCCCGTGTGTATTCAAATCATTCAAGTGCCGTCTCTACAATGAAGGTTGGCTGCAATGGATCTCCAACAAGCCCTGTCTCTTGCCCTTGATGTACACTCACTCATACTGCTGTTCGTCCATCTCTTCATGTTATCCTCCCACTTGTAACGCTGTCTGCCTCTAGCTCGCCTACCTTGAACCTTTCCTTCTAGGATGTTCTTTACAATACTGTTATGCGTATATGTGTATTAGGCACGCAAAAAATGCCTTGGCATTTGGAAATCAAAAAATAGTAGTCTAATGGCGCTGGCCGGGTAAAATTTGGGGTTAAAAAACTACCCAAAGTATTTCAGGATCCTCAGAGGTGCTACGTAGTTCGTGCACTGAGCTGAGATTCTCCAGACTCAGGCTTGAGTCCGAAGTAGAACGGAGCACTTAGGGTTACTACCCTTGTGCCATGATGTTGATCTATAGTAAACACATACGTACAAAAGTCTGGAATAGAGCTGGCATCAGTCTGCAGACGAATTGTACAAAGCTGTCGCACTTCCTGTACTTCTCTATGCATGTGCAACATGGACCGTTTACCAGCGCCATGCTAGGAAGCTGAACCATTTCCACACAGTATGTCTCACAAAATTGCTGAACATAAAATGGCAAGATAAGATCCTTGAGACTGAAGTCCTTGACAAGGTGGACAGAAGAAATGTTTCTGTGGCAACCTCAAGACATAATTTAAAGACTTCTGTATGGATCCAAAAACCCGGGAAGTCGCTGCATGTGACTACTCATTGATGAGCTGTGGCCCGTGAAGCTGCTAGACCTGCAAAAAAGACAAGACTGGAGCAAATCACCAGAGAGATGCGGCTTCAATTCCCTGTCCACCCTGCTCAAGAACTCTCAGTGTTGGAACTGGCCTTTTCAACCATCTGCGCACTCACAAAAACCAATCCAGTCACCAATGGATAAACGGACTGGCCACCATCACCTGTGATGGACGAACAACACAGCAAATAATCATTGAACAAAACAATCGCGTGTAAGTGTACTCTATGTGGCAATAACGTGAAGAGATCTGACTCAACGAAGTACCTGGCTATAGTTTTTGATAGATGCCTAATATATAAAAAACATGTAGACCAAATTATAAGCAATGCTAAAAAAGATTTACAATTAAGCAACAAAGGTTATGGCGCCAGCAAGCTACAGGCAACGGCTACTTGTCGTGTTATATCAGAGGTTAGTTTCCCAGTCACTGAATATTCCCTGACCATTATAACAATCAGTAACTGACCAATAGCAGATTGTAAAGAAAAAAAAAAGAAACTAAAAATTAGAAACGATTCAACAAATATTATACACTAGGGGAACCTGCTGTAAATTCATGCCATAACTCTTGACTTTACCTACTATAGATAACAGGAAATGGGAAGAATTTGGAAGCAACAGAGATGGGGTTTCTTAGACGAATGTTACGAATACCTTGGACGGCCAGAGTAACTAACAACGATTGCATGAAAGAAGCTAATAAAAGTAGATCTCTATATAAAACAAGAAGAAAGAGACAAACATTGTTCTTTGGCTACATTATGAGAAGAGAGACATTGGAGAACATCGTGACTACTGGAAAGATCGGCGGGTAAAAGGGGTAGAGAGATGATGCTGGATGTGCTAAAACGATGGCATGGAGGGGTTTCATCAAGAAAGCTGTTCCAGGCAACTAGCGATCGTGATCTGTGGAGACGCATGAGCACCTACGCCAGTTGACAGGGCACATGATGATGGTAATGAGATAACAGGATCAAGCCACCCTGGGCCGCCGCTTTCGTTAATGTGAAGTTAAGTCCTCCCTCCCTCTCCCCCCCCCCCCCTCCCACCACCACCGATACGCACTTTATACGGAATAATTCAGACTCAAAAAGAATACTTACAAGAGGTAAATCTTGGATGGGTCATACTGATTTGATCTTTGAACTAGATTTATACCCAAGCCTGCTGCTCCAAACATGAACATTACAGTCCATATTACACTGGTTAAAAGCTGCAGAGAGCAGAGTCCTGACATAGTAGACACATTATTCAGAATGCTGATGGATGCAATCACATCTGAACTTGATGCCGTAGGATGGATCGGTAATTCGGTGCAAGCAAAGTGCGGAGGTGTTCAGAGTCAGGTGACGAGGAAAATCATGAAGGAGATAAACGGTGCTTTGCAATGGAAAACTTGCTTTCTCACAATGCAAACTATGGCTGTAACAAGGGCATTAGCATGGATGGATACACAAGAGCTCATACCCTGGTGCCTATTTAGTGACTTAATGGATATGCTTAAGAACGTCCAGGATAGTTTCGTCAGACAAGAATGGATCGGATCACTAAGCATTACTCGAGTGACTGACGTAACCTTCATCTTTATGCAGGTGTTCGAGTCAACGCAAACACTGTGGTTGCTATGACTAGTCCATTACTGTTGTCAATGTCAAGCGGAGCACTTACAACGGAGACGAGGACGCCAAAGGGGTGACTCCGTTTCCCTGTCCATGCTGGCGGACATAGGGACACAACCTGGAACAGCAAGAAATTAACATTTCACCAAATTTAGGTGACATTTGATTAACCAAAAGAGAGCAGGTCTCCTCAGTCGTTTTATGACAGTAGGACTTTCGGTGAGAAGATTTGAACACCTATGGATCTGTCCGGGGCGTTGTGATGACACTCATTACTAATCATTATTCGTGTTTATTTCACTCAGTTGTCAGTCGTCATCACTGTAAGTAAATCGAGTTTGTCATGAGTTGAAGTAAACTCGTTCCCACGGCGAGCTACCATCCAAATCTGCAGGCGAAAGATTCATGGTTTAAAGTTTGAACAACGGATCAACATCATTGCACACAAGATCTGTTCTCTTCTAACTCAAGTCTGAGTGCAAAGGCTCAGAAGCACAGGCGAGGATCCTGAAACACTTTAAACAGATTTTTAACTTCAAATTTTGCCCGGGCGGCGCCGTTAGGCTACTCTTTTCGATTTCCAGCTGCCAAAGGATTTTTTTTTTTTTACGTGAGCGCCATGCAAACGGGCGTCCGATCTCACTACCCAGAGACCAGGCGGAATTACTAGAAGTCCACTTGAAAAAATCTTAGTCTTCCTGGTGATTGAACCTCTAGCACTCGAGGCGGACACCTTGCCCCGAGACCACGCAGCCCCACCGAGTATAATAGCAACACTTTTGATGCTGTCTAGTGTATTCTCCTTTCTCCACTTCCTGCCTTTTTCTCCAAGTCCCAATAAATACTGGTTAACTTGCTTATGATACGACTTGAAATGATTTAGTTGCGTGTCTTTGCTCTATCTGCGAATAGAGGGCAGAAGAAGAAAGGGACATTATAAATTCAGGTTTTTCTGCTAGACTACAACAGCCTCCCTGGTGTAGCAGCTAGCCGCTCACATGCGGATCCGAAGACAGTGGATTCAATTCCGAACGAACCCAGACTTGTCTCCATAAACAAAAAAGCTTCTAAGTCTATCCATCCTCAAATGTGTACTAAAGTCATGGGAAGTAAAGGAGCCGGCGTGTTGTTGACAACATCACCCGCTGAGTGTAGAGTGATCAATAAAATATAGGTCTACATGTCCAGAACGCGTGGATGTATAAAGGGTCCTATTCTCACTTAAAGATGTTCAAAAAGGTGCTTGTTTGTAATCACAACAAGACAAGATGTCGTTACTACTGTTTCTCTTACCACCTTTTAGGGCTATGTAGATTGGGGTGGTTGGAGGGGAGGGGTCATAAACCTGCGAATTTAGGATCGAATATCATCATCATCATCAGGTGCCTTGCCGACTGGTGTGGGCGATCATGCCTCTCCATAATCTGCGATCTCCTGCAGCATGTATCAGTTAGTGTGCCGACACACCTCCATGCCATACAACAAGACTTCTCTTGTTGTCTTCATCTATCCCTCCTTCCACATATCTTTCCAGTGGTCACAACATGTTCTATTTTCCATCTTCTCATAACATGGCCGAAAAATGATGACTGTTTCCTTCTGATGTCTGTGATAAGTTGTCTTCGGGCTCCCGCCTCTTTCAAAACCTCTTGGTTGCTCTTTTTGGCTGTCCAAGGAATTCTAAGAATTCTTCTGTAAAACTGCCATGATCGAATAGCTAGTGTCTATCACAGCAGTTTTCAAAAAAATAATTTCTAAGAAAAGGTGCTGGTACGGCTTTCCGCCAGAACAAAAGAATATCCGATAATAAAAATAATAATAATTCTAGTAATACTGATACATTTATTCATGTAAATACGAAACTAAATAAGAAATTGTAATACATCCCTTGTTTATGATTGGACAAATCCAGCCAATCCCATTCACAGATACGTTTTGTTTACAAAATGGTTGGCATCGTGTTACTAGCATTTCAAAATAAACGCAGATATCATAATTTTCCAAAATTTGTTTAAATAATCAAATTGTTAATCTGTATTATCTCAGGTAGGATAAGTTTGTTCTTGAAATAAGCAGTTAATTACCTAATTATGTCTAACAGTATTTTCTCTCGATTGTAATTGCTTTCTATCCTACTTGCTGAGTGGGGACAGTGGACACTGGGGGGAAGGGCAAGTTTGAACAGGATTTTAATAATCTTATTATTGGGAACCGAATTGGTTTGATTTGATTCTTTGTTAAAATTGTCGTTACTTTACTAATTGTAGTTTTTTTTTATTTTTTTTTATAAAGCCAACATATAATATAACTATAAGGCTGATAGGGATATTAACTTCACAAATTTAGACCGCTAAATTAATTAAAGTTTCTGTTTAATTTTAAGTAGCGTAGCAAGTTTGAGTTAGTTTCTATTTAAGAACTAATTTTGAACTAATTATTGCAATTTATTTTATTTTTATTTATTTACCAATTTTTGTGTACAGTAAAAGTTGATATAAGTGAAATGGCAATTAGGAGAAAATTAAAATGCTAACATGCTTATTTGTTAAACTTGTTTGCTTGTTGCGTTGAGTTGCACTGACAAATTAATGTTTAATAATATAATATGAATATGGATTATGCTGTGTGAAACTTTTTATTTGAACAATTTATCTATTAGTTAATTAGAGTTTAGAAGCTAATAATTTTCTTCAGACTCATTTGGTGTCATAGTAGAAGATGCCTGTGAGAGTAAATAAATATCTGAAGAGCCATAAGTGAGACGCTAAATACACAGTGATCACAGCCGCAGTACCTGCACATTATAATATTAAATTATAATAGTAACAGATAATTAAATCATAATTACTTAACTAATGTGAAATTTTGAAAGTTGAGGAAAGACACTGGTTTTATGACTTTGTTTTAGTGGATCTGTTTTAGGCATACTTTTTTCAGTGTTACTAAATATACAGTTTACAGTCAGTACTGGCACTATTTTTAAAACTTTCCACGTTTGTTAGCTTTGATAGCTTTCTTTGAGAATGGACATAGACTTCACTGACGGCGAGATACGAGAAGAACTGGCACGTCTGGGCTACAAGGATGTTCCAGAAGATAAACTAGTGGAATTCAAAAAAGGTGAGCAACACTAGTAAGTTTGCAGGATATCTTCTTCTTCGCGTTCACCAGCTGTACACTCTGGCGGAAAGTTCTGGTTGCTCGTCCACTACTGAACTGCAGTCCTGCTCCAGAACCTGAGTGTTGCATGTGCATCAGTTTTACAGATCTCATTCTCTTGAATACAGACTGTTGGTTCCTTGCCTCTCCGGCAGATGCACTCCGACTTCAAAGGAAGCTCCCCAATTAGTCGACTCTTACGACATGCTTTTGGGGAGGCAGTGGGTCTATTCTTGTTTTCCCCACAATGGGGCCCTGGTACCCACACGGGGGGTTTTCAGGATATGAAAGTGGACTAGGAGCTAGAGATTCATTTTAACTGGATGTATGATTCTTTCATTGTGTGTCAGTTTCATATGATTCTAATAAGTTCAAACATTCAACTGTTTTATTTATTTCAATACTTTTTCTTGGTTGTAAAATGTGCTGCTACTGTTTTGAATGTTCAGGTCATATCAGTAAAACTCCATAAGTAAAAAAATGTACACATATTTGAAGAAAAAATCGTAATAAATTACTAAATTAGGAGTTAGACAAACTTGCTTACTGCCAGATTGTGTTGAACAGTGCTAAAATGAACGCAGTTTGGAAACACAAGTTATCGGTCATTTCACAGACCAGAACTAATAAAATGTGATGAACAGTGCTCAAATGAATGCAGTTTGGAAACACAAGTTAACGGTCATTTCACAGACCAGAACTAGTGAAATTATTCTAAGCCCTTGTATTTGGTATTAAAATTCCACTCAGATGCACCAACAAATATAAACTTTATCATCAGGACTTCCAGTCTGCTGTGCATTTACGGACGTGGCCCCTACAAATTAGTGTGATTCACAACAATTTGTCACAAAATCTCATAGTAGAATTGTATTTGCTTGTGTTTTATTTTCACTGATCGAAGTTCACATACCTGTTCACAGATCTTATGAGGCTGATTCACTCTGAAAAAAGCAAAAACAACTCCCTGGACAGTAGCATCGAGAGGCCAAAGTCAGCAGCCAACACTTATTCACCTGATGCTCCCAGAGAGGGTAAGTAACTCTGAATTGATTAACAGATGAAAAATACACAGTATATCAGATTTAATTATTTACTTACCTCCAGCGTAGATTTTTCTGTAGTGTCAGTTGTAGACCATGGAAAAAAAAAAGACTGAGATCCTGAAAGAAGCCTTCTATGTAAAAGCCCTTAAGAACTCTTTCTTACATCAGTTTTTCCTCTGTCTTATTTTTTTGTCTCGCTGATACCTGATTGTCTTGCACTTCTAAGGTGGCTTGGTTGATGGATTTGCTCATCCTTTTGCAGGTTTCAGCTACACTATTTATCCATTTCTTTCTTGGTCTTCCCCTTGACTTTCTCACAGATTTTCTGCTGTAAATAAATGCTGATTGGGTTGACTGCATTCTCACTAGATGGTCGTTCCATTTCATTCTTTGTCTGTCAGTATAATTCGGACACCATCTGTTACCAACTTTCTCTCTAATGCTGGTTAGTGACCTTACGGAGACAGTGCATTTCACAGGTAGTTATTATTTGTTCTAGTACATTGTGCTTGTTTGGCACTGATAGCATAAAGTAGGGATGAAGATGCTTTTAACCATTTGCTCTTTTTATGGATTGGAGACATTTAGGTGTCTAAGCAGGGAGGCTAACTGATCGGTGACCGAATTTGACTTCTTTCACACCAGTTGACAAAGATATACTGCATAGAACTGTAGTTCCGTTGGTACAGAGATTTCGATCACAGGTGTTATGGAAAGTTAAGACCATTGTAATATGTATAAGGAGATACTCCATACAAGCAAGTAAAGAATTTTACAGGATTAAAAGTGTTCTATGCCAGTTTTTCCCCCATTTCATGATCATCATCATCAAATGCTTTGCCAGCTGGCCTAGCCATTCATGCATCTCCACAGTTCTTGGTCTTTAGGGCTCTGTATCAGTTCCACTGATGATATTCCCCCATGCCACTGTTTTAAGCCATTCGATTTGGTGGAGCAAATTTAAGTGATCCATGATTCAGTTAAAATAAGAAACCTTAACTCTAGAATGCAATCCTTTTTTTTAACGATTCTGATATTTTGATTACTCCGTTTGACAGCTTAAAATTATGGGGTCTGTGACAGACCTTTGAAAATAATTTAATTCAGCAGGTCTTGGTTAATTGGAAAAACCATTTTCTTCTTCTTGATCTTCGTCTGAGTGGTGTAAATGTTTTTTGCCTGTTTACAGCATAGCTGTGATATTTGCACTTTTCAGCTGATACATCTGACTTCATTCTGCATTTTTTTAAAATCCATGTAGTCTTCCTGGTTAGTTTTATGAAACATTTGTAGCCTTATATGTATGTGGACTTCAAAGGAAAATAAACTGGTTTATAAGCAGCATCATGACTCAGAAACTGAAGTACTTTGGAAATAACAAGGATGGAGGGCAAGGTACTGGGAGAGAGAGGCTGGGGTTGTCCAGCACAAAGAGAAAAACACAATGTGATGAAAGCCAGTCCTCTTGCTATTAAATACCTTTTATTAGATCAAATGTTCACAAGTAAGAATAAGACTCATTTTAAAGACTTAAAATAGCTTATTTATTGACATGGACTCATATAAAATATTCTGTTTACTACAGCAGTATTTGCATTTTTTTCGATATATATTTCCATCTAAAAGCTGTTTTGACCTTGTTTAAATGGATAATACACAGTGATGTCTCTTCTTTCAGGCTCAGAATTTGTTGCTGGAAATTTTAGCAACCATGGAAATCAGTGGCTGAGAAATGTAAGTATATTTACTGTTATCTGCCAGAAATGTTGAATTACTTGCAGACACTCAGGTCACTTAAGTTCAGTTCTGCTTCTTTTATGCAAAAACCAGGTGTAGCTTAATTAGCTCTTAAGAACTATGTTTTTCTTCTTCTTCTACTTCAACATTCTGAGCCCTTGAGGTTCATTGCTGCAGATATCATCCATCTCCACTAATCTCTCTGGTTGGCCTTCTCTTTCCAGTTGGTAACACTGAGTGTTTGCAGGTCTTTCTGGACATTATCTCTCCATTGTCTTCTTGGTCTGCCTCGTGGTCTATGACCATTCATCTCCCTTGTGTATACAGTTTTTACCTCTCTGTTATATTACATTCTCTGAATATGCCCCAGCCTTTCAACCTGTTAGCTCTCATAATGCCAATGATCAATGGTGATTTAAAAACAGATTATGACTTTCATTGTTGCTTCTCACTCTCCATTCCCCGCTGTTAACGTCTTTGATAGGTCAAAAGATTTGTCATTTGTAATGCACTGTTTCGAAAACCTATAATGAGCTTTCATCTCTTCTAACTGTGCTCCAAGTTTCAGAGCCATATAAAACGACTGGTCTTTTCAATCTTTTATATATTTTGGTTTTGTGAGATAGAAACTTTGATTTTAGCAAATGCTGAAGGGCATAGTATACTTTATATTCAAATTGTATTCTCGCATTAATTGCTGAAGATATATTGAATAGCAGAGTAGTCCCCAGTTAGCTGCTGACTTTTCTTATTTTTAGAAGTCTCATCAAGGATCCCAACATTTCTAATTGTCATACTGAATAACTTTTATAAGCATTTATAAATATCAGAATTACAGGGATGCTTGTATTCTAGAGTTGAGGTTTTCTTATAATTGATCTCATGGACCACTTAATTTTTTTTCTACCAGTTAGGAAAAATTGGCTTAGGATATTCTTTATCCTGTAAAATACTGGCAACAAAAAACAGCTATTAAAATTGACAGCCAACTTTCCAAAACATAAAACAAGGCAAGAGACAGTGAAGTGTGCTGTCACTCGATTTATTCAATTTGTACAGTGAAATAATGTGTTCACCGGCTGCAATCTCTGGCAGAAAGATCTGGTATTCCTACACTTCTGGTCTTCTTCCAGAACCTAAGTTTTGCATGCACATTCATTTTACAGATTTGGTTTAAATGTATGCAGACATTTGGTTCCTCAGCTCTCAGGCACTCCAGTTTTGAAAGGAGCACTATTGAGTTTACCTTTCTGACTTGCTTGTTAGAGAACAATGGGTCTGTTCTTTTCCCCCCACGATGGGGCCCCAGAACCCACATGAGGGAAAAAGCTCCTACATGATATGTTACCTACCCTGAAGTGTCTTTCTTCAGATAACATCAAGAGCTTCTCTAGTGGCATGTGTTGACAAAGTTTAGATCTAACCATCACCATTTGTTTCTCTCTAATATTATTAGTGATGACTAATTATTTTCCCATATCAGCTGCCGGGTTGGAGGTAGTGTCTCCAGAAATTTATGTTCAGAGCATGTGTTGCACATTCTGCTACATTAAGTCATTTCATGTCATGTCAGTTCTCTTTATGCCTAGTGGCACATGCAGCTTCAGAGAGGACTTTCCATGCTTTCCTGTCTTGTGCAATCTTCAGTGCAGTTTTCCATGTCAAAGATGCTGCACTCAGGTCACTTTCTATCATTCATCTCCATGTTTTGGGGGGGGGGGGGGGGGGGGGTTCTCTTTCCCTCTGGTGTCCATGTGAGAGCTGTTTTTGGCAGGTATATCAGGATTCATTCTCATAATGTGGCCAAGCTACATTAAGTGAGTCAGATTAAAGGATCCATTTTATGCTAGTGCCACTGTAGAGATATGATACTAGACTCGTATTTTATACATCAGTCAGCACCCGGCAGGTAATGGGATTACCATCACACTGGGGGGAAAAAGTGATGATGAAAAGTTCAAGATTCCCCTATATCCTTCCTCAGCAGTATAAAGAAGACTGGCATTATCAGGGAGAAGAGTCTTTACAAACCAAGAAAGAGTCTGGCAGCCACCATGCAGTATCCAGATCAAATGTTTCTGTTGTAGCAGATGAGAAAGATTGCAGATTTGATAGACACAGCCAGTGCAGTGACATCTGCTCAGACTCAGAAACTGATGGGGGCACAAAGTTCGTGAAGCGGAAAATATCCAGGTAAGTGGTAAGACATTATTTGTCTAGGAAGACATCTGTTTGAGAGATAAAACTGTTTTATAGGAGAAACAATTCGGGTAATAGGCCACAGCTGAATAGACTGGTAATCACAACGTCCAGTTTGAGAATGGAGGTAGAGGCAGTCACTGCTGCCTTCCACTGGTTCGGGAATAGGCTGTACACACATGCCATGATTGTTACTGACTCACAGAGCATGTTGAGAAAGGTGGAGAGAGGCATGCTCCGTGGCAAGCATCAGTTCAGAGATCCCGGGTAGTTAGCATCCTTTGGATATTTTCCCCAGGTCATGCTGGTCTGTTGGGAAATAAGCAGGCAGATAGACTTGTTGGCTCTGCACCACTTGGTGGTGAATTTATGTATGACAAACTGGATGTTATGAGGGCCCTTTGGGAACGATTGAACATTGTGGATGCACAGATAGATCATTGCGGTCTGGGGAGAATGGTGGTGCGAGGAGTTACCAGGATATCTGGCAGACGCTCGACACTCTAGGGGAAAAAAACCGAGACAGATATTCAGTCAGTTACTGGTGCCATTGGAATTAGAACTCTTCGCTTGCTGCTGAAGATGGGAACGGAGCGCTTATGTGAGTGTCCCACGTGCTATGATGTTGATTCTTAATTCAAAATTGTGTGTGTGTAGAATGGGAATATGCAGCTGTGCAGCAGGATTTTTTTTGTAAAGACAGAAATCACCCACTGGGTAATAAGACAGATTTGTATAGAGGAAAAAAAACACCTAGTTAATTTATATGACAGGCTTGTATTGTAAGAAAAATAGTTGAGTCTTCTTCTTCTTCGATCCTTCTGTCAGAAAATTTGTATAAAGAGAAGAATACACTGTTGAGTAATGAGACAGATTTATATTGAGAGAAACACACCCATTGAGTGATAAGGCAGATTTGTAAAGAAAGATAAACACTCATGTAATGATAAGACAGATTTATATTGAGAACACAGAGTGGGGTGATGTCACAGATTTTTATAGAGAGAAAACATCTATTGGGGTGATAAGACAGATTTGTGTACGAAGAAAAACACCCCATAGGGTGATAAGACAGATTTGTATAGAGAGAAAAACACCTAATAGGATGAAAAGACAGATTTTATAGAGAGAAAACATACAAATGAGTTATTGACTCTAATTTTTTTTTTTTTAAATTGGTATTCTGGATATAAGTCTTTCAGTGAGGTAACTTGCTGATTTTTTTTTATCTGTCTCTTGAATAGTATCTTCTATGTTGTTGTTGTTGTGTGTGTGAAAAATATTGCTTTATGAACAGAGATCATCTGTAAAAATGCACACACTGAAGCATATATTTTTTTGCTGGAGGTTGGACCATCATTGTACAAATCCCATGAATCACTGCAATGAGGTCAGGTCAGAATGTCCTTCTTAGGAATAATTTGGGTTATTAAATGTAAATGTTTTTGATGGTTTAAACACCACCACAGACCTCTTTTGACCTACTGATCAAGTTTTATATTCTACTGTATAAACACTGTTCGATAAATTGTGCTGTTAGAAATGATTCTAGGACAAGCCTTGCAAGCGGTTAGAGGATTTATTTTTTTCAAACATTCAAACACGTATGCTCAAGAGAAGAAGAAGGAAAAGTCAAAATGATCTGACTCCTGTCTGCGATGATTTATAAGCAGTAAGACAAAAGAAAAAGATTTAAAGGTTGGAGGATTTACTTCATTGCACAGTGTTTTAATCCCAAATGGCTGGGTTGCTCTCTGTAGAGTGACTACCTTCTAAGAAGGTTAGGCAAATCAGGCAAAAAGTGATGGAAAAGTATACCCCTACCATTGTTTGTGCAGGCAGTCTCACTAACTGCTATGCCACCATATTTCCAAGAAGGGAACGAATTTTTAAAAAGTACAATATGCTGAGTGTAATAATCTGTTTGAGACAAAAAGTCTTTTATTGTAAAGTAAATAATATATGGCATGGTAAAAGGCATAATCTTTGATAGACCCGTCGACACTGAGTAGAAGATATGGCCCACATCATGCCTGCCACCTTTACTTTCCAGGAATACTTTCTGATACCTATATTACCTTATAGCCAAGCTTGTTGTATTTTCAAATCTGCATGGTGCAGATTCAGACCCAGGACCTTTAGGCCAGCAGGTGAGCTTTTAGCCACTAAAAAAGTTTTTGCTCATCTATTACCCTCTTTCTTCCCCCAGATCTCTCACTTCCTCTGTTTATGTGGCACATAAGTCCTTTGCCATTTTGTTTTAACATAGTTATACCATTTTTTTCTTACGGTCCAGTGTGGAATAGGCAACCAGCCCATTAAAGCCTGTTTTTGTGTGGGCTTCTGTTCATGGTTTGCTAATGCAGTTTAGACATATGGACTGAAGTCTGTGTTGCTTAAGTAAGCTGCTGGGTTAACTGCTTGCTGCAAAGCTGAGCTGAGTATTTTGTGTGGCATGCCTATTATCTGTACCCACAGTGGCCAATGGCTAATTTGCATTCATTTGAGTTGTGGAGAGAGTCATATATATAATATATATATATATATAATATATATATATATATATATATATATATATATATATATATATATATATATATAATTGATACAACAACAACAAACATACACATCTTCTTCTTCTTCTTCAGCATTCCGAGCCCTTGAGGTTCATTGCTGCAGATATCACCGGTCTCCATTCATCTCTCTGGTTAGTCTTCTCTTTCCAGTTGGTAACACCAAGTGTTTGCAGGTCTGTCTGGATGTTATCCCTCCATCGTCTTCTTGGTCTACCTCGTGGTCTACGACCTTTCATCTCCCTGTTGTATACAGTTTTTACTTCTCTGTCATCTGACATTCTTTCAGTATGCCCCAACCATTTCTGTCTATTAGCTCTCATGATGCCAGTGATCAATGGTGATTTAAACAGATTAGGAATTTAGTTTTTACTTCTCACTCTATATTCCCCGCTGTTTACATCTTTGATGGGTCCAAAGATTCGCCGTAAGACACTTTGTTTTCGAAAACTGTAATAAGGCTTCATCTCTTTTGGTTGTGCTCCAAGTTTCAGAGCCATATAAACGACTGGTCTTATCAACGTTTTATATATTTCGATCTTGGTGTTACGAGACAGACACTTTGACTTTAGCAGATGTTGAAGGGCATAGTATACTTTATTTCAGATTGTATTCTAGATTGTGTTTCTTCTCTCAGCATGTTGGAGCAGTTGAAGTTTGCACCCAAGTACTTATATGTTTCAGTTCGTTTGATTTTAGTTAGTGGTTAGTGAACAAACTTACAAATGGGTTTATTATTTATTTTTTAGATTCATATATTTGCATTGTGTTGTTTTAACAGAAAAGGTACCAATGGCCAGAGAGTGGTAGATGAATCGTTCAGCACATCCGACTCCATTGACCATTGTATGTATCCATATCCTACTTTATACTTGTTTTTTAAAAATGATCTCATGCATGTTTTACTCTGTCACAGTTTGCTTCATGCATGTTTTACTGTGTCACAGTTTGCTTTATGAATATTTTACTCTGTGGCTGTCATGGTTTTCTTTAGGTATGTTTTACTCTATGGCTCACAATTTTCTTCATGCATGTTTTACTCTATGGCTCACAGTTTGTTTCATGCATGTTTTACTGTGTGACTGTCACAGTTTGCTTCAGGCATGTTTTACTGTGTGGCTCTCACAGTTTGCTTTATGCATGTTTTACTGTGTGACTGTCACAGTTTGCTTTATGCATGTTTTACTCTGTGACTGTCACAGCTTGCTTCATGCGTGTTTTACTCTGTGGCTGTCACAGTTTGCTTCAGGTATGTTTTACTCTATGGCTCACAGTTTGCTTAATGAATGTTTTACTGTGTCAGAGTTTGCTTTATGCATGTTTTACTTTGTGGCTGTCATAGTTTGCTTCAGGCATGTTTTACTCTGTGGCTGTCATAGTTTGCTTCAGGCATGTTTTACTCTGTGGCTGTCAAAATTTTTGCATCAGGCGTGTTTTATTTACTCTGTGATTATGTATGTATGTATGTGTATATGATGATATATATATATGTGTATGTATGTATGTTTGTATATATGTATGTATGTATGTATGTGTGTGTGTGTGTATATATATATCTGATGCATATTTATCCATGCCAATTCAAAAGTCAGTTTATCTTCTTTTTCATGTTTATCACAGTGTATGTCTCTGACTGCAACATCATTGGTGATGACTAATCATGGGGGGGGGGGGTGTCATGTCTCTAGAAATTTATGTTCAAAGCAGTCACTGTACATTATGCTAAATTGCCCCTTTTCCCTAGTGTAAATCTTTAATCAACTTACCTTTTTCAGTATTTTGTTAAAACAGTATGCATCATTATAATTCTCTAAAACAACCATAAAATAGGGAAGATAAAAAAAAAACCGAAGCAAGTGGTGGTCTTTGTCAGTTAATATAAAAATCCAGGAGACTGAAACCTATCTAGCACAAGTAAGTCTCCTATCTACTGTGTTATCGTGGCCCTCACTGGGATATTGGTGTACTTTGACCCAACAAATCCGTTTTCAGCAAACCCTTAAGTCACCTTTTACAACCTGCTTTTTAGGAGGCAGTGAGCCTGGGCAGTTAGTGAATTAGTGAAAACTTATTTGGAAGCTGCGGAGTTGTGGTTTTATAGACGACTAATGAGAATACCCTGGACAGATCAAAAGAGTCATGAAGACGTCTTGAAAGAAACTGACTCACAAAGAGAGCTGATTGCTCACATGAGATGGAGTAAACTGGAGTTCATCCTGACAGTAGGAAAGTTGGAGGGGAGGCAGAGGGAGACTGAAAGAACAGATGCTGGACAGTTTGACATCATGGCATGCAAGATCATCTGTATCAGAGTTGATTGAAAGTACACGAGACAGAAGGTTGTGGAGAGACATGACTACCAATGCAATGCCATATGGCATTTAAGTAAGTAAGAGTCCTTCAACCCCCCCCCCCCCCTTTTTCACACATACACTAAAATGGGAACTAGTGGGAACCCAGAATGCACAAAGGAAATCCCTGTTATAAAATTTTTGGGAATCCCAGAATCTCCTACCAAACAATTGTATTTTCTATTTATCCAACTCTTGTCCTTATGCCTTTTTTTTAATAGTATTATCTATTTATCTAAATCTTGTCCTACTGTTCTGGTTGTATATTCTATTCACCAGCGGGTCTGTATGATGTCTATGAGAAAGTTAAGAGGCTAGCAATGAGGGACTGCGAATGTGGAAAGACCCGACCAACATCTGCTGACACTGAGGTAGGTCATGGCAGTCATTGTTTGAAAGGAACAAAATGTCTTCTGAGGCACTGTGGCCATCATAACGTAGTGGTTAGTGAAGTGGGTTGGCATAGTGGTTAGTAGAATGGATTGGCATAGTGGTTAGTGGAATGGCTTTGCATAGTGGTTAGTAGAATGGATTGGCATAGTGGTTAGTGGAATGGCTTTGCATAGTGGTTAGTAGAATGGATTGGCATAGTGGTTAGTGGAATGGCTTTGCATAGTGGTTAGTGAAGTGAGTTGGCATAGGGTGTAGTGAAGTGGGTTGGCATAGGGGAAGTGAAGTGGGTTGGCATAGGGGGTAGTGAAGTGGGTTGGCATAGTGGTTAGTGAAGTGGGTTGGCATAGTGGTTAGTGGAACGGGTTGGCATAGTGGTTAGTGGAACGGGTTGGTGTTGTGGTTAGTGAAGTGGGTTGATGTGGTTGGTGAGGTGGTTTGGCAAAGTGGTTAGTGAAGTGTGTTGGCATGATGGTTAGTAAAGTGGGTTGGGAAAGTAGTTAGTGAAGTTGGTTAACATAGTGGTTAGTGAAGTGGGTTGGCAATGTGGTTAGTGAAGTGAGTTGGCATAGTGATTAGTGAAGTGGGTTGGGATGGTTGTTAGTGAAGTGGGTTAGCATAATGGTCTCAGGTTTCTTCAGACCAGTGTACCTCTGGGCTGATCCAGCCTTGTTTTCTTCTTTACTTTCTGTTTTACCACTTTGGGTGTCAAGGGAGATGGGTTGAGTTGAGTCAAGAACTGACATCACAGCACTCGGGGCATTCCCATGCGTGCTCTATCCTCATCTTCAGCAGGCAGCGCAGAGCTCCAACACTGATGGTACTGGTCACAATCTGGTTAAATGTCCGTCTTGCCTTTCCTCTGAGTGTAGTCAGCCGACCAGACTCTCTGGTTATACCCACGTGCCTCATTCTCTCCAGGCCATAATAATCTTCTTTCTCTACTGATTCTGTTGCTTGTTCCCAAAGAGCCTTGATCACGTCTGCCTGAGGGAGATATAAGTTTCTAGCTTTTGTTTTTCTGGCAACCTTGACCATAGACACTTTTTACTGTTGTAGAGTTTGTCGGATGTTGTCATCTTGTCTACCTCTTGTTCTACATCCATAGCCTCTCTTGGTACATGCGTTGTATACTGTGGTGTCACAAAGCATTGTTTTTAAGTGCAAAAACCAGTGTATTGCTGTCTTTATATGTAGTTTGGTATTGATTGTATGCTAGCTTTTTTTCCTCTCATAATTTTATTTAATCTTTTCTGGTCACCAGTACAACCTCTCTCAGAAATCTTATTTCAGTGGTTACTAATTTGTCTGTGTGTGTGAGTGATCAAGTATGGAGGAGGGGGTAAAATTGGTATGGGATATGTGAGTGGGGGGAAGAGAGCGAAATCATGCTGCCCATATTCCCATATTTGCTTTTGCATCTAACCCCATACCTTCATTTTGCTTTAATATATTATTTTGAAGCTGTGGTCTTCAGTCTGATGGGTGGGCATCAACAAGTTTTGAATTTGAGTGCATTTGTGTTTGTAATAATCGTTATATTTTTTTCAGTTTAATTATAAATATAATAATTACATATTAAAAAAGCTATTTATAAAACAAAAAGCCGAGGACATATTTTATTTTCATAAGCAGTTTTAAATATCTACAGTTAAAAACCTAAATATTTTGATAACACAGGCATTTAATTATAGATTAAGAACATATTCTGACCAAAACGTATCTCCATACTGTCTGTTTTCAGTGTTGCGGAATGTAGTCCTTGTCTTTTTAACCTTGTCATATACTCGGGGGGGGGGGGGGGGTCATGCAGTATACTCAAAGGGGGCGTGAGGGTCTTACTCACGGATTGAGGGGGGTGGGGTGGCCTGAAAAAAAAGGATTTGAGACCACAGTTTGAAAGGCATGAGGACGAACTTGATTACTCTGTGTTTAACCCATATGGCTCGATTGGTCTGTCTGCCGAATGGCTTACTGCCTGCTGAGAGCATCGCATAAAGCACAAACATCATAGATGCAGTAATCATCATCAGGGATCTCCATGACAATTGCCCCCATGAACCAGATTGATGCAGTCTGAGAATGAACCACTGACTTTCAGAGCGTCAGGAAAACAGTGATGTTGCATTATTGATATGTTAGAGTTTGCTTTATTTATAGAAGTTGAATGTATTGGCCGATTAGTTCCACAGAAGAAGAATGTTGGTTGTTAGTGAACTGCTACATAACATACATTATTATTCTTTTATGTGTTTGCATGTCAGTACTGTTGTATAGAAAGTTGAAGTTAATTGGAAATTAGAAGCAGTGGTATTTTTTTGTTTTTAAAAATGGATGCTTACTAAATTGAACAATGAACGTCAGTGGCTTTGCTTTGAGACAGGTGTATAAATTTAAATCTGTAAATAACATCTGATGGAAGATGTTTCAAGGAAATAAAGAACAGAACAGGGGAA
This sequence comes from Candidula unifasciata, assembly GCA_905116865.2. Lineage (NCBI taxonomy): Eukaryota > Metazoa > Mollusca > Gastropoda > Stylommatophora > Geomitridae > Candidula > Candidula unifasciata. The sequence goes on from CAJHNH020007667.1 coordinate 842,652, forward strand.
AAAAGGGTATTTTACAGAAACATGTGCTAACTTTTGCAACACATTTCTTCTATTGGAGGTTAGAAAAACAACTATTCTATGTTAAGCAGAGACAGCCTAAACTTATGGCAGTAAATGCTGGACAATTAGTAAACAAGCTGGAAAAAAAAACAATTATGGGAGCTTCAGGGGGAAGACACCTTATCACAAGAATAAGAAAATGGCAGTCTTCATTTTTTTAAAACTATGTTATAAGAAAAAGAAAAAAAAAATGGAAAAACCTGAAAGATTTGTGGGTAAAGAGATAAAGACAGTGCAAAGTATCTGGACAGCCTTTTGTCATGACAGCAGAAGGTATCAGAACACAAACTATGACATGTTAGGCACTTCATGATCTGTTATATCTTCTTGATATCACTGTAGACACTTAAGGCAATCATAAGTAATCAAATCATTTTTTGGTACCTATGATTCCTATGTCAGTTTACACTCCTACATTTGCCTTTCTACACCAGTCAGTGGGACAGTAGAAAGGGCACTTAATGATGATTTGGAATGTGTACGTAATTATCATCACATTCTGTGTCCATTCTTCTCTTCCCAGCCACCATACAGGATTAAAGGCATCAATAGGAATCCTTCAGGTAAATATCTGTTTACATTCATTCTCTTTCCCTGTGCTGGTTCAAGGGAGCTGTTGTGGAGAAGACAAGAATAGACACTGTCTACCCAGTAAGCACTCATAAGATGAGACTAAATGGGAGCTTCCTTCAAAGTTGGAGTGCATCCGCCTGAGAGGCAAGGAACCAGCGGTCTGCATACATATAAGCCAGATCTGTTAGACAAATGTGTATGCAACACTCGGGTTTTGGAACAAGACTCGTCCAGAGGTGGGTGAATAACCAGAACTTTCCACCTGAGTTTTACAGCCGGTGAAGAAGAAGATTCATTATCTTGAGTACTTGTCTAAATGCACATCTTTGCTTCAGGCAATGACTTATCATGTGTTTGTTCCCCTGTTACTGGGCGTCTGATTAAATTTCATGTTTGTTATATTTGTTCCTTTCATTTTGATTTTCCCTCTATTTTTTTTAAAATCAAAGTCTGTCTCTAGTTAGATTTTAAAACCAAAGACACATACCTTTGTTGTTGTTGTTGTTGCTCAAGTCTGTCTTATTTTCCTGGTCATCCATTTGATCTTGCTATCAACATTCACTGACGACCATTAGGTCAGCAGATGAAATGGTTTGGCCTTTTGATGAGAATGCCCTGCTACCAACTGCAGCAAAGAAATACAGTGGACACTGAGCAATGAGAAGACCGCGCAGTTGTGGACAGATAACATCAACAGCTTCCTTTGAAGTCGGAGTGCATCTGCCTGAGAGGCAAAGAACCAGTAGCCTGCATACAGATAACTCAGATCTATAAACCAGATGTGCATGCATCATTTAGGTTTTGGAACAAGTCTAAAGTCTGGGGGTGGATGAACAACCAGAACTTTCTGCCGGAGTTTACAGCCGGTGAACGCAAAAAAAGAAGAAGAAACATCAAGAATGGCTTAAAGGGAATGAAGGCTAACTTATGTAACGTGTTGGAAAGAACACTCAGAAGATCCTTACAACACCCCCAAGACTTTGGTGAAGTAATGGAGAAGGAGAAATCTGTTTTCTCTTGTATTGGTTTTATGTTATTGAAGTGCACTTCATAGTATCGTTTATCTGTGATCAACCACAACTCTCATATATCTTTAACAGTCCTGATGGCCAGGAAGGATCCACCACACACCAGAAACCTGAACAAAACAAAACCATTCCAGCGACACCAGATGTACCTGAAAGCATGGAAGATGCAACCACCCATTGGTGAAGATTTTCGCCACAATGTATGCCGAGAGGTTCACAGTAAGCTGCTTAAAAAGGATGAAGTTAAGGTAAGGGGTTGTGTTGAGACAGTTTCATTCGATACTGTCAGTACTTTTTCCTCCTATTAAGGTTGTCCAGGTTCATGTGCATTTGTCCTTAAAAGGGTTGGTACATTGTGCTATGATTTGTAGCTAGGCTGCAGTATATGCCCCTTTTGGCACAACTCATCAAATGTCAGCTGTCTAAATGGACACCTTCTTGCTTGTTCAGTAGGTATATCTCCCTTCTCCCCCCCCCCCCTCTCTACAAAGAAATCTTTCTTATCAAGATATTCAGTCTGTAAGTAAAATCCTACATCTTCCATAGACAAAGATGTATTACTGTGTGCTTCATCTGATGCAAGTCTTGCCTGCATTTTGTATTACTTTTTGGGGCCATGGTAGTTTCTTGACTTACTAGAACAGAGTGTCTGAGATCAATCTTCAGTTAAAGAGATTTTGGTGGCGATGCTAGTGACATCTTTGGAAGAAAAACTGGCACAGGGGAATTTTCACCCAATCTCATAATGTAGCGTTGAACGATGGGCATTCAGAGAAAAAAAAAAGGCCCATGTGTTTTTTCTCACAAACTATCTGTGAAACTGTATGAAACTTAACTGATGACATGGATCATTATGTTCTTTACACATCATAATGTTCTATGTAATCTCAGTTAATTGCTGTGCTCTAAGGCCAGTGTGAAACAGAGATGTGCACACTTTGCCTATGTCAGATTTTTCTTCTTCACATAGACACTTCTCAGCGGCATGAGTAACATGCCCCAAGACTCTCTCTCCATATTCCAGAGCCCTGAATCTGGTGACAAATAATGCTCCTATTGACTGCACAACTTCCATACACTGCACAAACATTTATGAATTTTTACAGTTGTTTTCCTGCTGCGATACAGTTTACAGAAAATCCATCAAGCGTAACAACAATCAGGGCTCGAGAACAGGTCAGCCATCTCTCACTCATTGTAAACAAACTAGCCAAGCGACAAAAATCGGAACATGGAATGTTTGTGGTCTTACAAATAAAGAACCAGAAATAGTAGAGTTCATGATGAAACATAAGATCGATATAATGGGAATATCAGATTGCAGGAAAAAAGGCAACATAACAAAAGAAATTCATAACAACTATGTCATATTTTGGAGCGGCGTTAAGAAAGAGCAGAGAGCGACTCACGGAGTCGGTTTTATTCTCCATCCGGATATCGCTAAACATGTAAAGAATATAGAATATGTATCTGAAAGGATTATAGTATTGCAACTCTACGGGGAAAACAAGAAATACAAGCATTGTGCAGGTATACGCACCCACCAATGATGGTTACACCTTGGAAGAGAAAGATAACTTCTTTGACTCAGTGTCGGATGTCATCAGTCAGATACACGCAAATGATGATCTTATGGTAATAGGTGACCTAAATGGGCATATAGGGCAGAGGCGAACACCGTGGGAGGAATATATCGGGCCACACTCAGACAACAGCAAAGTCTGCAATTACAACGGGCAGCGTATTTTAGAACTTTGTGCAGAGCATGGCCTTTATGTCACCAATAGTTTCTATCAGCATCGACAATGCCAAATAAACACCTGGTATAAATGGAGCCACCCAGACCAGGCCGCACAGCTGGACTACATACTAAATCGACAAAAGAGAAGAAGCTTAGTAAAAGACGCAAGAGTAATTCCTAACATCTCTTTAAATACAGACCATCGACCGCTGATCGTATATCTAAGCGAAGCAACAATTAACAAAAAACCAAAAACATCAGTACGTACCTCAATGATTGACATAAGACACTTAAGCAATCTAGACAACCAAGCAAAAGTACAGGCAGAAATGACGGCGAAGATGGCTGAGCTAATAACATCAAGTGACATTGTGGAAGCTGCGTGGCAAAAATTTAAGAACACTCTTCTGAACTGCCTAACAACACTCTGTGGTATTAGATACACAGGAGGAACGTTCAGGAAAAAAACAGCATGGTGGAATGATAAAGTAAAACAAGCAGTGAAATGTAAAAAGGAGCAATACAAGAAATGGCTAAGATCCCGCTCAGATGACGATTATATCAAGTACAGAATTGCCAGGCGACAATCTGCAAGAGAAATTAAACAATCCAAGGAAACATCCTGGATCATGTATGGGGAAAATCTTACCAAAATCTGTGCTAAATCTAGTAGACAGTTTTACAAAACCATTGCAAAAATGAGGACTAGAGATGAACCATTCCAGCCATCTGAATATGTCAATGATAGTCAAGGCAAACCCATACATGAGGAGGGCAAGATCAGAGAAAGGTGGAAAGAATATTTTCAGACTCTTCTGAATGTAACAGGAAATGAGAAAACAGTACCATTCACACCCAGATGTACAAACGAGGAACAGCCTATAATAATCGAACAAGAAGTCAGAGAAGCAATCAGATGCAGTCCCAAAAATAAGGCATCAGGTGTTGATGGAATATCAGCCGAGGCAATACAGGCTTGTGGAGAAATTGGAGTCACCTGGCTACTCCACATATTTAGGAAAGCCTGGAATGAAAGAACTGTACCAATAGACTGGCAAAGAGCTCTTATAGTCCCAATTTGGAAAAGAAAAGGCAATAAGCAAGATTGTAACAATTACAGAGGCATCTCCCTTCTAAGCCACGTAGGAAAAATGTTTGCCAAAATTCTGGAACAACGAATTAGATCCGTTGTAGAACCGATCCTGAGCCCATCACAGGTCGGATTTAGGAAAGGAAGAGGGTGTACTGACGCTATTTTTGCTTTAAGACAAGTTAGCGAAAAGACAATAGAACACAGACATCAAATGAACATCGCTTTCATAGATCAAGAAAAAGCTTTCGATAGAGTAAACAGAAATTTATTATGGAAAGTTCTTGAAAACTACGGTATAAATGGAACAATTTTAGATTGTGTTAGGGCTATTTATAGACAAAGTGAAAGCGCCATTAGAACAAGAGCTGGCATCACAGACTGGTTCCCAGTAACATCAGGAGTAAGACAAGGTTGTGTATTATCACCTTTACTTTTCATAATATTTATGGACAATATTAATAAAATAGACATAACACCAACAGATGTCGATAAACAGGAGGACTTCAATGAGCTGCTCTTTGCCGACGATCAATGCATATTTCACAGTGATAGTAAACAGCTGCAAGACCACATGAACCTACTACACGACAGTTGCCTCAAGCATCATATGAAGATCAATACTGAAAAGACAGAAGTCATGAGCATAAGTAGAGAGCAACAGACCATCGACATAAAGATTCTAGATCACACCCTAAAACAAGTGCAAGAATTTAAATACCTGGGAAGTATCTTTACATCCAATGGTAAAATAGACAGAGAGATTAAAGCAAGAATCCAACAAGCCAACAATGTCGCATACCAGCTTGCCCCAATTTTAAAACACCCTGCTGTCCCAGCTGAGATAAAAAGACAAATTATAAATACAATCTTTATACCGACATTAGGTTATCAATGTCAGACTTGGACATTAACAAAAGAACATGAGAGAAGACTAACCACCTGTGAAATGAGATGTTTGAGAATAGCTGCGAATAAAACCAGAAGAGATCGAGTGAGAAACGATGTGATTACAAGAACTATTGGAACCATACCCATCGTTAAATTTATTGAGAAGCAAAAAATGAAATGGTTTGGTCACCTAATGAGAATGGAACCAACGATGCCAGCATCAAGAGCATACAACATGAAAATCGAAACAAATAAGAGGCAGGGGAAGACCAAGAAGAAGATGGATTGAAGGAGTCACGGACAACTTGAGACTTCATAACATCACGGCATATGAAGCGACTAAGCGCGCCCTGGCTCGGTTGCCGATCATCTGATAGACTGCGACGCCTAGCGGCACAAGCAGATTTTGACAAAAGAAGAAAAAGAAGAAGATACAGTTTACAATTCACTGTTTGTAATGCATATTATCATCACATTCTATTTGAAAGTATTACTGCAGATGTTCTTTTTTTTTGGGTTGGTTGGAAGAGTTGCCATTTTGTACATAGGATATTGACATTTCAAATTTGAAACTTTGCAAAAGTTTGTGTTTCTATCTTCATTATTAAATGTGGATCATTCTTTTCTGAATGCGCCATCTATATATAATGCCATATGACAACCTTAACTTTTTATTACTGATATACATATATATTTTTTATAATTTATGTGGTTTTGTTCTCTACAGCCCTCTCATAAGATGTTTGTACCAAACACATACGTAGTCCCATCAGAGAAGCCTAGATACGATCTGCGATGGGCTGTCCGCAAGTGTAACCAGAATTATGAAATGCCTCCATGTGGTTTCTTTCACGAAGTTTAGAGTCTGGCCATTATACTTTTGCATAGTCTGAAAGCTCACAGTTCTGCTTAATTATCAAATGTTGAAGACAGCCATGTAATCATAATAAATTGTAAATAAGCAGATGTGGTAATAACATTTCCACACAAGGAAGTTCAGGGCATACCATCACTTGTACTACAGCTTTCTATTTTTGTATCTAGTGTGTTCTCCCATATTTATTTATTTCATCTGCATCTATGGGCGCCAATCAGTACATTAGTCTGTTTATCATACCATCATCTGTTATTAGTTTCTAGGACGTGACTGACAAATTAGCCTCAGCCCAGTTATATTGAAACATGTGTTGAGCTAAGAACTAGTATTATATCACTCCGTCCTTATCTTCAGCAGCCAGCGAAGAGGTCCAGTTTTGATAGTGCCAGTAGTAGTGTTGACCAGATCCCCTGGTCAGTTCTAGAAGTACCATTCTCTCCAGACCATTGTGATCTGTTGGTGCTTCTCTGCATTGTTCACTTGCTCCCAAAGTTTCTTGATCACATCTAGCTTGTCATGCATAGATTCACCACCCATTGGTATAGGAGCAGCCATACTGCCTGACTGTTCATTTCCCAACACTCCTGCATGACCCAAAGAAAATATCCAAAGAATGCTAATTTGTGTGTGCTGTACTGTGTTTTCAGTGCTTTCTGTTCAGGTGTGTCTGTGTTACTTCAGGGCTGTTAGAATACAAGCAGAAAAAGATTCAGCAGTAAAAAGTGAGATGTCTACCAAAAAAAAGGTTGAAACCTCAGTTTGGATTAAATGTGTAGGACTGCTATGATCTTGCAAGACAATCCACCTCTACAAATGTTGTTGACATTCTGTAAAAACCTCTCTTTAAGATGTTTAGGCATCCTTTCTATATTCTTGATTTCACTGCATCAGACTTTCACCTGTTTGGCTCCGTTCATCCTAAGAGGATCAAGATTTACCTTGAAGAAGTGAAGACCGGTGCATCCTTAGCTCGCACCTCAGTAGAGGACTTGATTTTATGTCTGTGGCACATCAGGCATATAATGCTAGACATATTTTTATAGATCAATCAGCATTTGATGCGTAGTGATATCAGCATCACGCTGACTGCATTTATTTCCCAGAACGACACCCAGAACCCATTTTAGCCTAGGCCGACCCTGGAGCCAATGAAGTTTTAAAGGTAAAAAACCTTTTATTTTTTTAAAGGAGTATGAAGCTCTTGATACAGTGCATTTGAAAAGCCAGAATATTATACTGAAAAGAAATGATTTATGCGTCTTTTCTGAAAAAAAAAAAATTGGTTTTTAGTGTGTGTGTTTTAGACTTGCCCTCCTAGATCCATCTAGAATTTAAACTGATAGGAAATATAGTCTAGGCAACGGACAGTATTCAGATAATGATCTTCTAAAATAATCCTTTTCAGGTTTCATATATAGTTACAGGACTTTGCAGGCTCCATATATTATATATGGGTGGATTTAATGGCAAGCTTGATAGCGTCCATCTTTTATTATGTTATCAATTTTTATATTAAAATGATAAAAAGACTGCTGTTGTATTGCACTAGAATCAACCAAAAAAAAAACGTTTTATTTCATGCTGTATTAAATATTTTTATACAAGCAACAATTGTGCGTATGTTTTGGCATAATCTTCGGCATCTGTTTGTGTTGTGTGGATTGGTAGTTTGTGTGTAACAGTTTGATAAACAGAGTGAAAATACTCTCCCCGGGACCTGTATCCCTGAGCAGGGTTCATAGCCAAATTTACCAATCAATTTCAAGGCTTTTCAAGGTCTTTTTCAAGGTCTCCTTAGTTTTTTTCAAGGTTGTCTCGGTGTAATACTGAAACAAGATTTTTGACTTGTTCAAGGGTGTACTGACAGACAAGGTACTTCATTTGTGCCACATGTGTTGGTATACCAGCACAGATATCATCATCATGTAGCATTTCCTTTGTCCTGACAAAAAAACCTCGGTCTCTCACCAGCTCTCCCGTCTCATGTACTTTTTTTATACTCAAGGAGTCACTTATATCCTGTGCCCATCTTCGTGCTGGTCGGCCCCTGAGCTTGATATAGTGTTTGAAATTTTTTTTAGGGCTTGGTGGTAGAGGGCAGCAAACTGAAGTCCTGTCTGTTCTGGACCTGGTACCTGAGAGGGTTAGGGGAGAGAGAGAGAGAGAGAGTCATGAAGAGAGAGGAAGACACATGCTGAGGTAGGCTGGGAGAGACAGTGTAAAGATGGACAGATGAAGGTAGAGAAAAGAAGGAAAAGAAGTCTGGGGAAGGAGGAAAAAATGAGAGGGAGGGATGGAGACATGATGAGGAAAAGTGGGGAAGGAACAGCGAAAGACAGAGAGGGAAAAAAATACAGAAAGAGGGAATGCAGATACAGAGATGGGCAGATGAAAAGAGAAGGAAAAAGAGAACGAAATAGAGATATGGAAGGAGGAAAATATGACAAAGAGTTGAAAGAAGGGAGACAGAGGGAGAGAGAACGGACAGGGTGAGAAGCAGATGCAAGCAGAGAGAGATGTAGACATAAAGGAGAGAGAGACAAAGGGACAGCACAGAGAGGCAAGCAGACAGAGGGAGAGAACCAAAGAAAGAGAAAAAAGGCAGAGCAGGAGAATGGGAGGGAGGTATACAAAGAGGAAGTGATGAAGGGAGGCAAACAGACATAAAGCAAGAGAGAGAGAGAGAGAGAGAGAGAGGTGGGTAAGGAAGGCAGTGACAAACACAGATTAAGAGAGAGGGGCAGGAAGGGAGACAAGATACATCAAAGAAAAAAAACAGCCACCTACTCCCCCCCCCACACACACACACAATTTCAAGTGTAGTGGACACAACCATTAGGAAAAGATAGTTATGGGGCAAAAAAAATACGTAGATGAACCAGTAAAAAAAAAATGATGGGGGGGGGGGAAGAATGAGAGAGGGGAGCGGGTAAGGAAATCTAGAGAAAATGAAAAGACAGGATGGAGAGGAGACAAAGAAGAGATGGGACAGGAGAGAGGGCAAGGAAAGGAAGAGAGGAAGAATGGAGAGAGAAAGGAGAATAGAAGAAGATCAAAGGAAAGAGAAGGGGTGAGAGAAGAAAGGTAAGACACGGGTTGTGGGGGTGGGTGGGGGGGGGGGGGGGGTGTAAGAACAATGAGTGTACCCTCTCTCAATGTGAATGTGGCCGTGGTCCAAAAACAACAGTGCTAACCCCTACTGCCCCTTGCTTGTCCTATCTGTGTGTGACAACAATAATTCAATTTCTTACACTTAAGGCTGGTGACCTGAGAGCCAAGGTCATTTTATGAAGAAAATAAAAGTCCAGGGGATCCCAACCCACCACTGGTGGAAAATAGAGAAGTTTACCCACACACATAAATAGGTCAGGGCAGCAGTGGACTTTGTTTTATTTCTGGTTTTTCCAATTACAGAAAGGAGGGGAGAGAGGAGGTGGTGGAAAGTGGTGTAGAAGGCTGAGGTGGTAAGGGTGAGACAGAGGAGGTGAGAGAATAAAGTTTAAGAAAATAAAGTGGGAATGAGACAGGGAGTAAGAAATAAGATATAGAGGGAAGAAGGTAGCAGGAAGGGGTGCACTCCTCCCCTAGGTGTCATCAATGTGGGAGGAGAAAAAAAAGGGGGGGGGGGTGACGGCAAATGTGTTTTAAAAGTACACATATATTTAATGTGTGGGAGGGGGAATGGTGGACATGAAATGTTCTGCACTAGGCAACACATAACCTTCTACACCAACTGAAGGTATGGAGAAAGAAAGAGAGAGAGAGAGAGAGAGAGAGAGAGAGAGAGAGAGAGAGAGAGGGTGAGGGAGAGTGGCAAATACAAAGAAGAAAGAAGAAAGCAGTGACACAGACAGGCAGAGAGTGAGGAACAGGTAGGACAAAATGTGAGGGGGCGGGAAGGGAGATGGACAGAGATTAAGGCCGCTAGGAAAACAAACACATCAAAAGAAAATATCCACCATGTTCACACAGAATGCCCCCCCCCCCCCCCACAATACAACTTCCTGTGTACTTGAGTTGCTAGGAAGAGTTATGGAGCCGCACATTTACTTAACATTTAAAACAAGAAATAAAATAGGAAAAAAGGGGGAGGGGGGACAGGAAATGGGAGAGTAAAAGGAAAGATAGAGAGAAAGAGAAGAAGATGAAGATCAGAAGGGAGGGTTAGAGACAATGCAGGAGACGGGAAGGAAGGAGCAATAGGTAGAAGAGTGAAAGAGGGAGGGAAGAGAGAGAGAGAGGAGTGAGACAACAGAAGAGGGAATCTCGGGGAATTACAATACTGATCGCCAAACACACTGTAAAGATAAATCCAGGCCAAAAATAGAACTGGGAAATCCAGCTGCAGTCACTTTTCTTAGCCCCAATGCCATCTCTAATTAATAGAGAAGGCCGTGCTTAGCCCCACCACGGCGACTCTATTTATAAATACAACTGAACCAAGCCCCACCATCTCCCAATGTAATCCTTTCTAGAAACCACGGCCATAAACGATTTAAACTGTTCATTCTGCCCGACTTGCTAGAAACAAAGGCACACACACACACACACACACGCGAGAAGGAAGCTGCTCCTTCCCGCCTCATGCCACACTGCTGCTGTCTGCATGTATTCATGATCTGTAACAAAGCCCGCCCTCCCCTGGCCTTTAACAAGCCATTTCGGCTGAAAATAGCCAATAATCAGCTGCCCTCACACCTGAAACGACCATACAATGAAAGTAGCCAAAAACTAGCCAAATGGCCAAAAAAGCCAAATGGCTCCCCCAAAATTGCCTGTGCTTGAAAAACACAGGATTTCTGACGATTTCATTGCCGCGGTCAAAATTCACGGCTTTTCAAGGTCGGAATATCTTTTATAAGCTAAAAATCCCGGTTTTAAGGTCAACGAAAAAAATCCCGGTAATTTCCCGATTTCCCGGTCCACTACGAACCCTGCCTGAGGCTACCAGGAAACTAAACGTCAACATGGCTTTAAAACGGCTCCAAAAATGTTCTGTGAAAAAAAGGTAATATGGAAAAGAACTGGCTACCACATCTGTTTTATGCATACTCTGCTTTATGCCACTAGGGGGTTGCAGGTTAACAGATTATCAGTCTCCAAGCAAGGGCACACTCAGTTGCCCTGTATGTTTGGTAATGTGAAGTCTCAGGGAATCGGTGACTACTTCAGTCTATCTTCTTCTTCCTGATATTTCTACTTTCATGTTAAATGCTCTCATTGCTGGCATCATTGAATTCATTCACACTAAATGGCCAAACCATTTTCAGTCTGTTTTGTTTTGCAATGAATATATTGAGTATTGTTGTAGTATAAAAATCTAATTTCCTAGGTGGTCAGTTTTCTTTAGTCAATTTCCAAGTCTGAAACTGACAGCACAAGGGTGGTATGAAGACTGCATTGTATTTAATAATTTTTTTTTTTTGGGGGGGGGGGGGGGGGGAAAAGGGTTGTCTCTATAACCTGGATAGCCGCGTGTTACAAAACCTCCAAGTATTCAAAGTGTTGAACTTGTTTTAAATTTTCATCTTCAGTCTAACACTTCACACCTCAATAATAACCTGGTTATATTACACAACTTTTGTGGATCCATGGGAATGAAAGGCCATAGACCGTGTTGCAAGGAGGGGACAAATCAGGAAGCGAATGAGAATCAGAGTAGAAACACACCTAATATAAATGATGGCAACAAAGGTCCAGAAATCTCATGCTATATAAGGTGGAAAACTTCTTAATGCAGGTTTGGCTGGTCACACTCGCCATCGTTTGTGAGTCCCATGCCTTCTCACAGCACAGTATAAAATAACACTATCATATGAAAATGAAAGTTGCCAAAAATATTAAAACTCATGCTTTCTATACTTTTGGGGAGTCATCATGGGTTCGCTCCCTGGCGGGCGGAGCTGGACTTTTTTCAAAAATGATCTTGAATCCCAGGTTGACCCAACCTCGAGTGGGTACCTGATGCAATCCCGGGAAGTAAAGACGACCAGCATGATACTGACCACATCACCTATCTTGTGCCGATTGGTCTATAAAAAATAAAGGTCTAGCCCTATGGGCCTAAAGATGTGGAAAAGGGACCTTTACTTTTTTACTTTCCATACCTTTGATAGACCCCACTCATCTGAATCTTGGTCCTCCGCTGGCTCAATAACCAGCCTTTACAAATAGAGGCATAAGGTTACAGTTGACTGGATGTCGTTCCCACAAGATATTCAAAACTACATTTACTAAATGATTTCCTTGTGCATCATTTGCCTTTCATTTCACTGATAGCAATGTATTTTAATATAAAACATGTTACTGGTTCTTTTGTATGTCATATGTCAACTCTATGCATTTTAAGCCAGACCTAGGGCTTCCTTTTAAAAATACAAATAAAAGTACTACTGTATGCACACCAAAAAACTAAACAAAAACTGGAAACATATTTTTTTAAAGAATTTCATTTTTACTGCAGTCTAACTTTGTTTTGGAATACATTCAAACATTCTGATATTATGACAATTCTATGCTTTCATAACTCACTCACTCTTCTTGTTCCACCATTGGGTGCTGAGGGAGATAAAGGTTTCTAGTTCTTACACTTCTGGCTGCCTCAATCATAGATAATTTGTATCTTTTAGTTTCTCTGCTGTAATCTTGGTCTTGTTCTTGAACCAAGAGCTCTATATCCTTCATTTTAGTGTACTGTAAGGCTCACAAAGCATTCTCTCTAAGTGGACAGTCCATTTTTATTAATTAAATAATGACAAAAACATGGCCTATTACAAAACATTTTAATTGTTGCCTATTGGGGCACTAAAACTCTTCAGCATTGTAGTATCTTGCTTTGGGTGTTTTCGGAAATCTTCTGGCCTCAGTGTGTTGACAAACTTCTCTTGACGGTGCGTTGTGTGAACTTCATCCAGCAGCTTGCCTTCAATTCTCTCCAAGGCTGCCAGTGTTAACACCAGAGTTTCATGTTTCAGCATTGAAAACACATTGAGACCTGTGGTTTATGGTATTAACAAACAAACAAATGATTAATTGCATATCAAATTTTTTTAAAATATGCAACTCTTGATTATATAATTTTCAAACCAAATTACATATTTTAAATTCTAATACATGTATACATTCGCTTTGGTATACGCTCAATTTGGTATACATTCTGTTTAGATGCAAAAACGAATGTTTGGAATGTGAACTTGCATGAGTAAAAATCAAGCGCGACGGATTGGAAATAATTATAGCAGAAGGCATGGTACCAGGAAGGAGGTGGGGGGGGAGGGGGGAGGGCGCGACCGACACAAAGATGGGCACAGGATATAAGTGACTCCTTGACTCCTTGAGTATGAAAGTACATGAGGCGGGAGAACTGGCGAGAGACCAAGTTTCTTTCAGGCAGACTGATGAGAGCGACGTTCTGCAAAGGACCTGCTACATGATGATGAGTACAAAATTAGTCACATCCGTACCTTCCTAGCAGGCACTAGACTCTTCTCAGTAAGGTAAAGCAAAGTTGAACTTTCACTTATTTCATGTAATCGATTTATTTACAATAAGGCAATATATAAATTATTTTATGCAACCCTGTCAACAAGATTCTTTTTAAAAATGGGAACAGATTTATCCTCCATTTATTTCTTATGGGAAAATAAGTTTGGCATATCTACCGTTTGGTACACGTACAAGGATCAGTAACGGTTTAAGTAAATATACTGAGGTACCACTGTATTTCAGTTTTTAACATAAACTAGTAAAGGTTGGAGAGATGCTAAAGACATGGAATGACAGTTTTACACATTTAAAAACAAATGGCTGAGGAAATGTGCATAAAGTGAGATGAATTCAAGAAAGGCGAGAAAGTAGAGAGATGCCAGGTCAACCGCTGGCACCAACAATCATAATAAGACAAAAAGGATGGCGCTATATTGGGCATATCATGACGTGAAACAGAGAATCCTCAACCATGCACTGAAATCGGAAACAAATAGGCTCTCAGTGACAAGCTTGGATTTTGGAGTATTAATCAGTTTTCATACAAATCAAAAGGGCTGAAACTTATGACACCAAACAGGCAGGCAAGCCTATTAGCTATTGGGGCATCGCAGCCCCCTGAGCCACTAAAAAAGAAGGATTTCTTCATGTTTTTTTTTTATATGAAGGTAGGTAATCACTAAATCCAAATAGAGCAAAGAAATAACCGCTTGTCTTCTCTTTAACCAAGAAAAAATGGTGTTGGTTGACATAGCAACAGGAGAGCAAAGTGATGCCATCATGTTTATTATGATGCCACAGTGAGAGAACAAAATCAATTCATTCACCCAAAACATATCTCAAACACTAAGGGGGAAAAAGGGGGGGGGGGGGGTGTAAATATAATCACACCCACCATGTCTACAATGAGCTTGGCTCCCAGGTCGACCCAGCCTTGAGTGGGTACGGGTGCAGTCCCGGGAAGTAAAAGCGGCCGGTGTGATGCTGACCACATCACCCATCTTGTGCCGATTGGTCTATAAAAATATAGGTCTAGCCCTATATGCCTAATGGCGTGGAAAAGATTACTTTTTTACTTATCATGTTTACACACTATGAAGTTGCAACAAGTACTAAAGTTGTTACACAGGCATTTTGGCCACTGCCCAAAAAAATGTCATGTGTCATGTCAGCAAAAACCTGTTAAAGTCAGGAAGCCTGTTTTCTCTGCCAACAAGATTAAACTTCATATCTGCAACAATACATTTACAAGGACGAATCTGATTTTCTTACCATAAGCTGGCAAAATGTTGAAGCCACGTATCTGACTCACAGAAACAGCAATATTCTCTGGCATGACATCAGTGCTGCATAGAGAAAGGACAAGTTAGTCATAATTGTCCTCCAATTATGAAGAAAAATAAAACGGCAGTGTAGAAGATAAAAGAACAACAAATAATGAATAACTGGAGAAATCGTCCAATCCTAAGATGTGCTGCTGGTTTTAGGAAAAGCGTCTGCTATGAATGTAAAGTCCTTTGCGGCAGTGGCATATTCTGTGGCACTCTATCAACCCAAGGAGTGATTTCTTCTTCTATCTCTAGCTGTAATCTTCATATCTGTTATAACCCACCAGATTCCTTTGTCTCATAGAATCTTCCTCTTTATTTCCTGCTTTAGACTTCAGATGTCAAAGGAGACATAAAGTTATTTTTCCTCTTCTGGTTACTTCAACCACAGACAACAGAAACACATTGTGCTGTTGTAGAGTTTATCTGATGATATCTTTCCATATTCTTTTTGGTTCACCTCATGGTCAATGCTCCTTTCCTCATTTGGTGTATGCCTTGTATAGTATGGCATCATAAGGCTTTCATGCAGACAACTAGATCTGCTGTCTTAGTATGTAATTTAGAATCGGTTCTGTCCTGACTTTTCTCTTATTACATTATTGATAATCACTTCTGGTTTTTTTTTAGTGTGAGATGTTCCTAGCAAGTGGCCTGCAGTTCTGCAGAGAGAGAGAGAGAGGCCATATGGAACAAAACCTTGTTCTGATCATCTTAACTTTCAATTTTAAATAGCATCAATTGAAAATACTTTCACCAACAGTGTGCAGTCAAGTCTGGATAAGTAGAAGGTATAGCGACCTAAGGAAATTGTTTGACCTCTACTTATCCGGATAGCACATATAGTAGTAGTGAGTGTACATTAGTATGATGCAGTGGCATTGAGTAAAACTGTACCACTTAGTTAAACAAATAGCAATACATTATCAGAAATGTTGAAATATTTAATCGTCAGTTCAAAAGTCAGGGCTGCTAACAAATATGACAACACATCAGAAGGGGAAAAAACAGAAAATCCAAATAAAACATTACAGAAAAAAACCATCAGTCTTACAATAAAACCCCATTCCATTCCCCCCCCCCCCCAACCATAACACAAAATCTTGTGTACTAGACACAACCACAGGGAAAAGACAGCTATCTTCTTTTTCTTCTTCAACATTCAGAGCCCTTGAGGTTCATTGCAGATATCACTCGCCTCCATTCATCTCTCTGGTTGGCCTTCTCTTTCCAGTTGGTGACATCAAGTGTTTTCAGGTCTGTCTGGACATTATCTCTCCATCTTCTTCTTGGTCTGCCTTGTGGTCTATGACCATTCATCTCTCTTGTGTAAACAGTTGTTACTTCTCTGTCATCTGACATTCTTTCAATATGCCCCAACCATTTCAGTCTATTAGCTCTCATGCTGCCAGTGATCAGTGGTGATTTAAACAGATTATGAATTTAGTAAAAAAAACAGTTATGGGGCAGTAAATTTAGTAAACCAGAAAAAGGGTTCGAAGATAAAAATATAGAGGAAAGGAAGAAGAAAGAGAGCGTGAGGAAGACTCAGGGGAGGAGATGAAGACAGCAGACGAGAGGGATAGAGAGGAAAAAGGAAGAAGAAACAGAGAGTGGCAGGAGGGAGAAGAGAGAGAGAACAGAGAGAGGAAAGAGGGAGGGAAAGAAATGAGATGTCATAAGAGAAGTAGAAGAGTGAAAGAGGGAAGGAGAAAGAGCAGACAAGGGTAAGATATTAGGGAAGCTAGAATGCTGATCACCAAACATGGGATATCTAAGTAACATCACTTTGCCTTTCCCCACCTCCTTCGAATGTGAACCTAGAAGCAACTGCTGGCGAGGCGACCACTCCAGCCCCGTGTCTGGCTGTCCCCATGTATCCACGGGTTGCAATATTTCCATTTATTATACAGCTCCCTTTTCATGCTTATAAAGAGCGGCATGTAATAATTAACAAGAACAGTCAGACTTAAACATAACGCGTATACAGTCACGTTTTTACTCTTGGGTTAGACAAATCCAAATATTTGAGTTAACAGAATTCAACTTATCGGGGCTTTTTCTCGAAAATTGTCTTATCAGAGTTTGACTTAAGCAGTCTCTACTGTACTATATTTTGACTATTACAATTATTTTTATCCCAAGCCCCCTCTCCCCTCCAAATATATATATATTTATAAAAGATCACACCGAAAATATGGAGAATTTCTCTTGACAATATATATACTCACTCATCAACAAACAAGACTGAATAACCCCAGAATCGGACATCAGTTAGCTCCTGCAGATACTATGAAGTAAAAAGAGATAAAATTAATAGGATTTAAATCCATCTGACACTGTTAAATTTTTTTAATGTTTTATTTCTCATTGTGTTTACATTTTAATAACACACTATGTCTCATTTTGTTTAAAATTTAATAACACATATTACATATATACAAAACATATAATTGTTAGATGTGTGATGAGGATAACCTGTCGATTAACTAACATATATTTTCAATGTCACAGATTCAACAAATGGCAGAACCTTACAATGTAAGGCCTGTATATGCAAATCTCTCTATTCAAAATCTCTCCCTCTCATGCACACACATACACACAGTGAGAAACAGGCAGAGGCAGAATGAAAGACAGAAACATAGACAGAGTATGAGAGAAAGCATGGAATCTTGGTTGCTGAACAATTTGTTGTTAAAAGACTTTAGAAACTTCTTCTTCTTCTTTGCGCTCACTAGCTGTAAAACTCCGGCGGAAAGTTCTGGTTGTCCGTCCACTTCTGGACTGCAGTCCTGTTCCAGAACCTGAGTGTTGCGTGTGCATCCGTTTGACAGATCCGACTCATTTGTGTGCAGACTGGTGGTTCCTTGCCTATCAGGCAGATGCACTCCGACTTTGAAAGAAGCTCCCAATTAGTCGACTCTTACGACATGCTTTTGGGTAGGCAGTGGGTCTATTCTTGTTTTCCCTATAATAGGGCCCTGGAACCCACACAGGGGACTTTAGAAACTAATTAGATTTTTTTAAACATTTTTTTCCCTATAAGAACTAATTTAAAATGGATGATTGTGTACCAGACCTTTTTAAGAATATTTAATACATAAAACTATACAAAAATCAATCAAATCATTTAATACATAAAACTATACAAAAATCAATCAAATCATTTAATACATAAAACTATACAAAAATCAATCAAATCATTGACAATATCTTTCAGGTCAAACTGATTACCCTAGAAGTCACTGGTTGCTCCTTACCTGTTCAAAGTGTGTGTATTTTCTATATAAGGTCAGTATGTCAGTGTATTTATGACAAAAATTTCATTATTATGTGGCATGGCTTTCAGCACAGGTGTTCATAGTTCCCAAGAATCATGGATCAGGTCAGTGTACTTGTTTCATCCAAGACATCCAGTTATTTATCTCTCTGTCATCCATTAGCAGTGGGATTATTCTCAGGTCTCCCAAAATGGGACTCTAGAATCTACATGGGGAAGGAACGACACTATCAGATAAGTTATTATGGAGCAGATCCTTTGCAGAACCTCGTTCTCATCACAGTCTGTCTGAAAGAAACTCAGTCTTTTGCCAGCTCTCCTGCCTCGTGTACTTTCAAATGCAAAAAGTCACTTATATCCTGTGCCCATCTTCATGTTGCTGCTATTATTTTTTTTATTATCAGATAAGATTGTGCGCACACACACAAAAAACAGATGTTGAAAAGTGTATGCAATTTGCTACAATGCACCAACAGCGGCTACCAGGTCAAAAGAACTTCATTTAAAAATATCTAAAAAGAGGACACATTAGAAGACAAATGATTTCAGAATCAACATCACAGTATAACAGGCATACTCAATGATGTTCAGTGTTCTGCAGAAAATGTCTCAAAGGTGCAGATCGTCTCAGAAGAAAATGGACTGAGGACATGCATCCATGGAAAATGGCAGTGAGCATCAGCCAGGGGTGCCAGAATCGAAGGGCTCAGGTATACTGAGCAACCCCCACCCCCTATTTCTGAAAGGTAGGGTGAACTTGAGCTCCTTCCCCTATAAAATTTGCAAGGGGGTTAAGTAGTTTAATTAGCAATGCATAGACTGTCTTTTTAAGTATCTGTCTGTCTGTATATTTAATACATTATTATATGCATTAGCCACTAAGCACATAATAACACCTACAGTTGGAAAAAAGGTAGGTAAAGGACCATTTTCCACACCTTCAGGTGTATTGGGCATATAGGGCTAGACCTATATTTTGTAGACCAATCAATCAGCTCTTGGTGGGTGACGTCACGCTGACCACCTTTACTCCCCAGGAAAGGTGATAACAACTATAATAATTATTATTCTTTCCCACTTAAATGCCCCCTCCCCCATGTTTTCTTTATGTCAGCACAGTCCATCAAGCGCTAGACCATGAAGTATTCCTCCTCACTAGAATTTAACACTTCACTGTAACAGTGGAAGACGCTGATGGTGATGCCAAAAACCAGCCCTCATTTGTTTCAACTTACCTCAGGCTCTGAAGTGGGTATATCAAAGGAGTCAACAATGACCAGGTCATTCTGTTGAGTAAAAAAACAAGAGAAATCAGATATAAAGATATCAAATTAAGTCATTTAAAATGGTCAATTACTTGCACTCACTAAATAAACAGTGTGACTTTTCCACTATATTCTGTCTTTCTATTGTCTTTCTCTGCTTAAAGCTGTTAGGAGTCGCAGGCATGGCTAATGATCAGTTTCCGAGATAGTGCATGCGCCTTAGCTTGCTGCATGGTGATATGTTGAGTATCAGCAAGTTGTTAATTCCATCTATCCATATTCTTCTTGGCCTTCCTCTGGGTCTTGATGTTTCAATTCTCACATTGTATAGGTTTATTCTGACCAGGTGGCCAAACCATTTTAGTCTTTATTTTTCAAAAAATCTAATTGCAGGTGTTGTTTCCACCATTCTAATGATATCTTTGTTTATGTTATTTGTTTTCTTGTTATTTTGACTGTTTTTCTCAAACATCTTATTTCACACATCATTAGTTTCCACTCATGCTCTTCTGTGAATGCCTAGGTTTGGCAATGGTAACACAATAGTAGTACAGAAAAATCCTGGCTGAATTAGGCACAACAAAATACATGTAATGCTAGTCCGATTTCAATTAATTCCACAGCCTATCATTAGAGTTATTATCAATCCTCTAATCTCTACAATAAAAATTGGGAGCAACGGATCTCCAATGTGCATTCTCTCTCTATCTTGTCCTAGTTGTACACATTATGAGACTTACTCTTATTCTTCTTCCTTTTTAACGACTGTAAACTCTGACAGAGAGTTCTGGTTGTTCGTCCACTTCTGGAGTTTGGTCTTGTTCTAGAACTTGAGTTTTCAATGCACAATTATTTTATAAATCTGGCCTATTTGCATGCAGGCTGATAGATCCTCGCCTCTCAGGCAGATGCACTCCAATTTCATGCCTCTTAGCTCAGTTTGAGAAACACTGAATGGTACGGTGTTTGACACAGTTTGAGAAACACTGAATGGTAAGGTGTTTAAAAATGGATTACCTGTGCATATTTACAAGACAGAGCTGCCCTAAGACCGAGGGCTCTATCATATCGGGATAGCATGTAAAAATAGCTTTTGGGGCCTCGAGGACCATGAGCTTTGGCACCTGAAACAGAATAATTAAAGAGAAGTTAGTCATTAGTCTCGGTTCTATCCTCACAGCAAATGCATTACCTCATAACTGCTTCTTATATGTGCCAGCAAAAATCCCACACAATACTCATCATAATGTAAAAAGTAAAACAAGACTAGTCATGAAAAGATCTGCAGCATGAGCAAACACTAAACGTATAAGATAGCTGCCCAATTGCTAATGCCAACAGTCTGCCACTTAAACTGGAATTCACTGGTGAAGGAAGCAACAGCCATGACAAAATCAGCAACCCGCCTGGCCACGCTCAATAGCACAAATGAGCAGCTAATAACACAAACTACAGTGCGCACACACAGAAGATAAATTCATGTTCTTTTTTTCTTCTTCTTTCGTTCGCTTGAAATAGATCATCTATATCTGCAATGTTGCCTCTAGTATGAACTTCACTGTCTATTTTAATTCACTCAGTGACCCTTAAAATTGTGCTTGTACCGGTGTTTCTCTTGGCCAAAAGTGTTGCCTTAATATGTTGTATCTGGGACAGTCTTGGAGGACAAGATCTGTTGTCTCAGGTGCCAGTCCACATGTACACAAGGCTGATTTGCCAATCTTAAATTTTGTGTACATGCGGCTGCGAAGTCGACTGTGTCCTGTTCTAGGGCGTAGAATATTGATTTGCTCAAGTCTGTCCATTATATGGTAATTGTCGTCTGCCAGTTTGGTGGCTTTCTGATTGATTTGATTATTCTCTTCTTCTGTTCAAAAGAGACTGGTACGTCAGGTTGTTCTTCATTTGCACCTTCGTTAGCTAGTTTATCAGCTCTTTCATTTCTGGGAACTCAACAGCAAAATGGTATCCAGTGCATAGCTAACTTACACGGGTTGCCTAGTTCAGAGAGTAGTTTGTAAACCAGGTTTCATATTAAACCTACAGCTCAGTGTTACACCAAGCACCCAACTCATTAGCACGAAGAAGGACTCATGTGGTACAGGTCCAGATATGAGAGAAAGGTGATTCATAAAAGTAATTATGAAATAATTGACTTATATAAAAAGGATCAAAATATAAAAATGCAATTATAAATTGGATCATGAAATACTTGACTATTTTGAAAGAGATCATGAGTTATCTTGGTTACTGTGGGGGGGAAAAAAAGGATCCTGACTTACCTCATTATAAAAGAGGATGTTTACGAGATGCACATTTAACGCTATTGGCTGCGTGTGCCTGTGCAGCTTTCAGGTTAGGATATGAATATGAACCAAATAGCTTTTTAAAAAATCATGTTGACATTAGATTTTTCCAGTAGCCTCAGGAAAAGAGGTCAAAGCAGGAGTCACCAGAAACACATTTCATTAGACCCAGGGGGAATGTATTTCATTTAATGCTTCACCCTGTTTATGTTGAATTTAGAATCGACATCACAGCACTCGGGACACCCCTATAAGCTCTCCGTCCCCACCTTCAGCAGCAAGCGAAGAGTTAAAATTCAGATGGTACCAGTAACTGTCTGATTGTATATCTGTCTCGCCTTTCCCCTGAGTGTCGAGCGTCGGCCAGATCCCCTTGTAACCCCTCGCAGTGCCATTCTCCTCAGACCGTAATGATCTATCTGTTCCTCGGCACTGATCACCCGCTCCCAAAGGGCCCTCACAACATCCAGCTTGTCAAATATCAGTTCACCACAAAGTGGTGCAGAACCGGCCAGTCTATCTGCTTGCTCATTTCCTAACACACCGGCATAACCTGGAGAAAATATCCAAAGGATGCTAACTACCCAGGACCTCTGAAGTGATGCCTGCTACTCTGCACGGAGCATGCCTGTCTCCACCTTTCTCAGCATGCTCTGTGAGTCAGTTACAATGACGACATGTGTGTACAGCTGATTCTCAAGGCAGCAGTGACTGCCTCCACCTCCATTCTCAAACTGTTCATGTTTATTGATTAATATCTTTATATATCTCCGAAAGAAAAATTTTAATGCAGATAAATAAATGTATTAGTGCCCTGTGTAAAAATGTACTTTTTAAAGAAATTGGAAAAGGGGGGGGGGGGGGGGGGGGGGGGGGGGAGGGGGGTTTCTTGCGGATTTATGACACCCCTAATCTGTTTTAGCATTCACTGGGCAAAAGGAGGGATTCTCGTGGGCTTACAACACTCATCCCCCCGCCCTCTTTAGCATTCACTGGGCGAAAGGGCTAAAATTTTGGAAACAACACAGTATAACAAAGCAATTTTGCAAAATGCTTTTGAAAACAAAGTCCAATGTCCAAGTTTATCTAGTAACTGCTAGCTAGCTAAACTTTCATAACAGAACAAACTAACCTTGAATCCATAATGGTGATCTGCAGCTGCCATGTCGAGCCCTGCCTGTACCTTTCTGAGGCCAGGGCTTTCTGCCACCTCCTGGCATTTCAGCTCGTGACGGCTCAAAGTTGTAATCCTGTCAAGTAGGCAAAACAATTTAGATTACATGTGCGGATGACTTTTTTTTTTAACATAGTCCAAATGTAGAAACTGTTGTTAGGGTCGCCAGCTTCCTTCCTGATCACCTTTCCTTCCCAGAATATTCTAGAAATTGTAGCAGGTGATCATCAGTCCCTGGGGACCATGGAGTTTGCAGCTGGTTTTGGCAACAGCATCTGCTATGACTGTAAAGTCCAATGCAGGATTGAAAGTCTCTGCCAGGAGTGAAAGTCTCTGCCACATAGTATACATAAAACATAGATATGCTATAATTCTGAGGCTGGTTTTCCCTCAGATGTCTCCTTTCAATAGCTTGCTGCATATGGCCTCTTTCAAACTGCAACAGTCTTTCTCCCTCTGTCTGCCTCCAAAGGAGTCGGTCTGCAGCTGATCTCTCCCAAGTGTCTGTGCCAATGTTAATATCTAGATGTTTTTACTAAAACATAAGAGACACACATATACCAGTGATTGTTTTATTTGTATGCAGACTGTCAGTCCCACATCTCTCAAACAGATACACTCCACCTTTAAAAGGAACACCCTTGATTAGTCATCTTTTTTTCCTGAAAAGGGGGGGGGGGGGGGGGGGGGGTATTTTGTCCCCCAAAATGGGGAACGTTAAATTCAAATCTGAAGATTCTAATGTAACCCTTTGTTTAGCACACACCATGTAGCACTGGTAATCATCTGTCCACTGCCTAAACTGTCAACTATAATCTGATACAGGTTGTTCCCCCACAACATGATGTCAAATTGTCCAACATCTCTTTTTATTCCCTTTTGCCTGCCTCTCCCTTGAACCTTTCAGCTGTTAAAACATTCTCCTCATGAAGTGCCCACAGAATGTGTGAACATTTCATCTTCTTCCTACAGTCCACTCTCTGTGAGGTGTTGGGAATCTCATGTCTATCAAAAGCCTTTTGTCTCATGTACTGTCAATAATTTCTGTTATAGTTTCTTTCATGATGCCAAATTTGCTAAAATTACATTTTGGGTCGGTGGCGGGGTCGTCTTCGTCTGTTGCTGCTTCCATTTCTGTTATCAAGATGCGTTCCAGTTTTCCCTTTCTCACGTTATGCTAAAATATTGTGTCAACCATGTACAGATAATAGAAAATTAGATATGAACAGCTGGACAATGAAAACAATCAAGATGACAGAACACAGATTCTAAACACACACAAAACACTGCATACAAATAAGCCAGATTGGCAAAATAATGTGCACCAAAACTGAAGTTCTGGAACAAAACTAAAGCCTTGAAGTGGACAAAGAACTTGAACTTTCTGCCAGAGTTTACAGCTTGTGAACGTGAAGAAGAAGAAGAAAAGCGATGAAAAAAGCAGATGTTAAAATATTACAGCACAGATAATCATAAACAGATCAAAATAAAAAGAAACTTTTGCGGCAAGGTCAATCCAAGGCTTTACCGGACAGATAACCAACCATAAACAAATCAACACAAAAAGTAGCTTTTGCGGCAAGGTCATTTCAAGGCACTCTAAGAAATAAACAGTCAGTATTTTCTGGACACCTAATGAGATGAAATAAACTGTAAAACTTGGCAACAACCGGCAAACTTGCTGGGAAAAGAGCAAGGAGGAAAATAGATTTAAAAAAAAAAACACCCAGATGACTTGGCCACATGGCCTGACCAGGACAGAAACATTGACATGACTTGTGATTCTGGTCATCATATGAGATGGTGAATCATGGACCACCTACATATATTGGCACTGCAAATGAAGAACAAATATTCAACCTCATACAACTATAATAACTGGAAAAGCCTAACTGTGTCAACAAATCCCTGCAGAAGTTGGATGTGTCGGCCGAAAAGAACAAAAACGGCAGCCATGCTGTAAATGTGCATAAAGCAAATACAAAATTGGATGAAAGCAGAAGAAAAAACAACTATAATTATAATATTAAAATATTTTATATATTTTAATTACAAAGATACACCGATTAACACTTACAATATGTCTGTACATCTTCTGCCAATGGACGTTTTTATGCAGCACATCAATCCTGCAAGCATGACGAAAAAACATCAATAGCAAGTAAGACCTGCTATTACATTTTATATACATAAATGTGGTTTCTGTGGGGGGAAAAAAAAGGGGGGGGGGGGGGGGATAAACCCCCTCTGCATTGTAATTTCTTTGGCCTCCTTATGGGGATTGGTGGGGGTCGGGGGGTCACTGTGCATTGTAATGATTTCTGTGGCCTCCTTTAGGGGGTTGGGTGGGGAAGGGGGAGACCCATTGTGCATTGTAATGATTTATGTGGCCTCCTTCTTTAGGGGGTTGGGTGGGGAAGGGGGAGACCCATTGTGCATTGTAATGATTTCTGTGACCTCCTTTGGGGAGTTGGGGGGGGGGGGGGGGGGACCTACTGTGCATTGTAATGATTTCTGTGGCCTCCTTCTTTAGGGGGTTGGGTGGGGAAGGGGGAGACCCATTGTGCATTGTAATGATTTCTGTGGCCTCCTTTGGGGAGTTGGGGGGGGGGGGGAACCTACTGTGCATTGTAATGATTTATGTGGCCTCCTTTAGGGGGTTGGGGGGGGGGAACCCACTGTGCATTGTAATGATTTCTGTGGCCTCCTTCTTTAGGGGGTTGGGTGGGGAAGGGGGAGACCCACTGTGCATTGTAATGATTTCTGTGGCCTCCTTTGGGGAGTTGGGGGAACCTACTGTGCATTGTAATGATTTATGTGGCCTCCTTTAGGGGGTTGGGGGGGGGGGGGGAAACCCACTGTGCATTGTAATGATTTCTGTGGCCTCCTTCTTTAGGGGGTTGGGTGGGGAAGGGGGAGACCCACTGTGCATTGTAATGATTTCTGTGGCCTCCTTTGGAGAGTTGGGGGGGGGGGGGAACCTACTGTGCATTGTAATGATTTCTGTGGTCTCTTCTGGGGGGGGGGGGTGTGAAAAACCCACCGTGTGACTTAAAAGTGGCTAATTAGGGGTTGACTAGAATTAGGACGTGCTGGGCTGAAAGGTACAGATATCATAGCTCAGCTATAAACCACATCAAAACGTGCATCAAAACATTTTACACATTAATTAACAGAAAAACTTTAAGAAAAGCCAACGAAGCTTGTTTATGGTTACTGAAATTAGGACTTTTGTAGCTACAAACAATAACACTGCAAGGAATGAGTCTATTGTGAAAAATACTCTTGTGCAATCAAATAGTCTTTCATTTTAAAAAAAACCAGAAGAGAAAAGTAAAAGTGTAAATTGAGACAGTGGCACCTGCCTTGGGTATATGGCAAACACATCAGGATGGAGATCAATCATGCCAAGTTTTGTGCCCTCATATGTGTCCATAGATTCCACCCATGATAGACGAGGATAAGTGTGGTCCACTGGGAATCGCAGAGTTCTTGATGTCATTCTAGGTGTCTCCAGTGCAGGAAAAGCTGGCGAGAATGAACAGTGAATATTATCAAAGCAAATGTTTCCCCATTGTAAATCTGAACAAAGAAAATATAACAGATTGCACAATTTATTTCCTGGCATATTTTGCGGTATTTCATCAGGTGCATACTACGATTACAGCTGAATACAATGAAGCAGATAAATGAATCCTAAATGAGATCAAAATCAGCAATATTCAAAAGTAACTGACTGTTTTATTAGGGCAAAAACAGGTTCACAACCAGGTCATTTTGCCTGCACAAATCTGGATGTAAGCAATTTACTGTTGCAGCTTCAACAAAGAGTAGAACTTTTTTGACTGGTCAAAACATACAGAATCTCAGAATGTATCATCCTTTTTTACAATATGGCCAGAGTTCAAAAGGGTTTGTAGGATGGGCGGGGGGGGGGGGGGGGGGGGGTGGATCTATTTGACCGGCCATCTGAGTCATGTTTCTTGAAATATTTTTTTTAATGTTGTTGTTTTATTTTTATTTTGCACTGCTTTTAAAATGCACAGTGGAATATGCTCAGCAACTTGTTTCTCTAATCGTCAATCAGTTTGGCCCATAAATGCAACATTAAAAGTCTTTATTTTTTTTTATAATTTAGTTCCACAAATTCATTTATCTTCTTCATTGTTTTCAACTGTTACTGCAGTGAGCACCTAAAAAGATACAGCAACGTATACTAGGCAATAAACTGTAAATGCTTTTGCTTGTGACTTCTTTGTTCAAGTGAATATTATGTTAAAAAATATTACTATATATACTGAAATACTCAACATACCATCAAAAATACATCACAAATATTCAGACTTTATATAAATATACATGACTTGTGAAATGTTGGTTTCATTTTCTAGTCCATGCAAAGTGGCACTGGTTTGTTTACTACCTTTTGCATCAAGTACTGATAAGTATTTTTCCTACATATTAACTTCTTTTTTTTTTCTTGATCTCCTTAAGCTTATTGTTCCCTCCTGCTTTCTATCATCAAAATGTACTCAAGTTTTCAAATTTTTCCATGATGCACTTAATGAATATGTATAGACTTTTACTGATGCGGGAAACAGTTTCCCTTTGACAGTTAATTTCTTTCAAGATATCTTTATTATACTTTTTCAAACATCTATTCATGGTGTTATTTTTTCCCCTTCTTCTTCAGCATTCCAAGCCCTTGAGGTTTACTGCTGCAGACATTATCCTAAATAATCATGGTGCTGAGATGTGTTTCTGTATATGTACAAGTTTATACTTATACAGAACCATATCTCAGCAGCTTCCATATAACCTGCTGGCTGGCCATGATCCTAATCTTGGCAGTCACATCAAATGGGTCATATAAGGCTAAGGTTAGTTGCGTATCTTTTACAGGACGTTGCAGAACCAACCCCAGCAGCCACCGGCTGTTGTGTGGTTTCTCTAGGCAAATTTACCTCCAGTAGTTTGCCACTGCTTTCTGGGCGGTCGGCCCCCTGATACCACTGTCGAAACCAACACAAGGCGCATGACCTGCAGCTGGGATTGAACCTGGCACCCCGGCATTACGGTTAAACTTTGTTACGATAAACTCGTTTAACCCTCTTGCCCAGTGAATGCTTAAAAAATGGGCCACAAACCCGTGTGCCCCCCCCCCCCCACAAAAGAATAAAAAAATTTTTAACACAGGTAACCAATACATTTCTAAAAAATGCATTTATCCATTTACAAAAATATACATAAGATACATGAGTGAAGCATTTAAATGGAGTTTTTCCACAAGGCCTAAAACAAATCAGGTGACGCATGCAGTGTTCCTGTGACCTCTACTACTGAGGTTTAAGGGAAAATTTGACATCAGCTTGGCTTTAAAAAAGCTACTGTGTTCATAAAGAAACCTCTCTAAATGTTATTTTTAGTTGATATATTGATATGCAGGTCTAGAAAACATTGCCGTGGCACAAAGAACCAATGGAATGTAACAACGCTTTTCAAGAACACGTCACTGTAGACAGGCCGATACATGGGCATTTACAGGGAATTTGTCACAACTGAAGTAACTAGATCTAGCCTTCATGAGGCAGCAGGGTTAAGATGAACAAACATTTGGGTTCACTAGGGATGTATTATCCATAATACAACTATTAGTCCCCAATTAATACAAATTTTTATTTTAAAGAACTCTTGATTTTTTTAACCCTTGGAATTTGAGTTCAAAAAATGTTACTGTATAATTAAATACCCTCTTCCATTCTGTGCCCGCAAATTCACACATCTGGTCTACAATAGACACTTCTGTAAACTCCAGTAATACCCAATTTCAGAGCACAGTACTGTATGTCTTAGATAATTATTTTGCCAGTTTTTCTAGTGCTACTTTTGTTAAACCAGAGTCCTGAAATGGCAGCACTGTGGCTACATGTGTAGTCTAAAATATGTACCAGGGAATGTCTGCATTGTGGAGACGGTGCTTGATTTATTGAATGATGACACTGACCACATCACCCAGTGAGTGTCAATCAGTTTATAACAACACAGGTCCAGCCCCATATGGCTTGTGAATTTGTTGTGAAAAAGGTCCTTTGCTATTTATACCAAGAGTCAAATAAAAGATCCTGCTCAAATAAGTTCTCTTTTGTTTTCTGTTAATGTTTTAATTGTGGCATAAAACTTGAAAAAACAAAACAAAACAAAAAACTAACACATCAATATACCTGTTTCAAGATCTTCAGCTGGTTCTGAAGGTCCTTGAGTGTCAGAGAACTCAGCATTCTGTTGCAGTCTCACAGTGGTTGTCAGGAAAATCTATTTGTAATAACAGTAGGAGAAATGTGTAAGCTATCAACTGATGAAGCATACAAGTGATATGATTTCATGATAACTGCTGTCAAATGATAAGACTACAACTGGAATATGATTTAACTCTTTGAGGCCCGAACAAAGCTGTGTGTTAAGTGAGAAGTTCTGATTTTCCAAAACCATATAATCTGAGTCAATCATGTGTACCATAGACAATGATTCACATTTTGCTCTGTATGTCTTTCTAATGTTTGGAACCACCATCAGAGTAGTCAGCGAAAGTAACTCTAAGGTTTTTTCTTTGTATATAAGTCTTGTTAACATATGTCGGCACAAATTTCTTTAATTTCTTTCTTTTTTTTTTTAAATTCTAATAATGATAGTTAAAAGTTAAATTTGTTTGGAAAGTGATTCAGATAGTGAATTAACACAAGCGGCAGCTGAGTGGTCAGCTGTTAGTTCTGATGAGGTAATCTTAGGAGAACCCATGCCAATTGAGAAGAATGTGATAATCACCCACATCTGTTTCCAAAGGACTATTTCAGACAGTACCCATACTACGGCCAGGCTGCATTTAAGTCATTGCAGCTACAGTATGTATATAACTGTACAAAAAGTTAATGTTTTCGTGGGAAATAAGTTTATATAAGTGCAATGATTTTGTGATTTGTATCAGATAAGACTATGCTGTTAGACAACTTACAGGTATAACGAGACAGTGATTTGTGTCAAATAAGAAAATAGCTGTTTTACAACTTACTGCTACAATGATATAGTGATATGTGTCAAATGAGAATATAGCTGTTATATGACTTACAGGTACAATGATATAGTGATATGTGTCAAATGGGGCTCCAGCTGCTCCACGACTTACAGCTACAATAATATAGTGATATGTGTCAAATGAGACTTTAGCTGTTATATGACTTACAGGTGCAATGATATAGTGAAATATGTCAAATGAGACTATAGCTGCTATATGACTTACATGTACAATGATACAGTGATATGTGTCAAATGAGACTATAGCTGTTATATGACTTACAGCTACAATGATATAGTTATATGTGTCAAATGAGGCTATAGCTGTTATACGACTTACAGGTACAATGATATAGTAATATGTGTCAAATGGGTCTATAGCTGCTATATGACTTACAGGTACAATGATACAGTGATATGTGTCAAATTAGACTATAGCTGTTATATGACTTACAGGTACAATGATACAGTGATATGTGTCAAATTAGACTATAGCTGTTATGTGACTTACAGGTACAATGATATAGTGATATGTGTCAAATTAGACTATAGCTGTTATATGACTTACAGGTACAATGATACAGTGATATGTGTCAAATTAGACTATAGCTGTTATGTGACTTACAGGTACAATGATATAGTGACATGTGTCAAATGAGACTATAGATAGTGATAAGTGTCAAATGAGACTATAGCTGTTATACGACTTACAGGTACAATGATATAGTGATATGTGTCAAATAAGGCTATAGCTGTTATACGACTTACAGGTACAATGATATAGTGACATGTGTCAAATGAGACTATAGCTGTTTTATGACTTAGAGTTGCAATGATATAGTGACGTGTCAAATAAGACTATAGCTGTTATACAACTTACAGGTGCAATGATAGTGATTGATACTGTAGATGGAGCATGATTTATGAGTGCTGTTGTATAGTGATTGGTACAGTATGATTTTTTACTGAATCCCTGAAGGAAGCAAAGATCAGCAGTAATACCAAAATATGAAGCATGTGGTAAGAGGTGAATCAAATGTGTTGGTCTTGCGGCTGCCTACCATATCTTGAGCAAAGATTCAGTTACAAACACCAACCATGTTGGTTGACAATACTCTCCTCTAATTCAGAGAAAAGAAGAACAAAGAAGAGGGAGAAGAGAGGGAGATAGAGAAAATAACAGGAAGAAAAATAAGAAGAAGCCTATAACAGAGTAACTCATTAAAAAATATCTTCAGGATGATGTAACTTTAGTGATAGACAGTCTCAGTAAAAAATTAAACTGTAATATCTTTGTAGAATAAACATATAATTATCACAGAATAGGTTACTTTTGCATCTCATTCTATATTTACACACATTTTTGCATCAAACAGATAGAGTGGACAAGCTGATACAGTAATGTTTAAATACAGAGTCTATATACAGTTAACACATGTGTGTTGATGTGTCCTTGTGTAACAAGTGCATTACTGTGTTTCTTGAAATACTTAGTGGAGTCAACCTGCACATTACCGGCATTAAAAAAAGGCTCTCCTAAACCCAAACAGAGCCTCACTCATATCTAAAATTTGCATTTCTTTTGCGGCGATTCAACCGTGTTAAAAGTGGGATTAATTGCGTGCGACATTTTCGCGAAACGCACCAGATTTTTTAATGGCGATTACACGGCGGCAAAACTAGGATTAACTATGGATGAAAAAAATTAGCGACACGCGAGAATACTCTCGATAGCGCTATCCTATGGCAGGGCCCAAGTTACATGTAAGTTGCGGACCGCTTTTCCCCGACTATAGTGCCACCTCCAAGAGTATCCCCCGCGCCGCTATGCGACGCAGAAGGGGCTAAACTAGATGGCTAGGACTCACGAGCAGCAGCTCCAGCAGCTTCCTCCAATGTATTTGCTTGTGAGTCCTAGCCATCTAGTTTAGTCCCTTCCGCGCCGCGCGTAGCGGTGGATACTCTCGGAGGTAGCACTATAGTCGCCGGGAAAAAGTCTACAATTTACAGGAGCTACTTCTGTCGGAAGTACCAGCACCATCGTGGCGGCTGCTGGTTTGAAGTTTTCCCGAGGCGACATGCGCGTACATGAAACTGCGCCTTATTGATCATGTCTCGCCCGGAACGAGAATCGTGGACAAGGTGTGCTGAGTTGGAATGGCGGACAGCAAGAAAGAACAGATATTCACGCACTATTTGCAACTTATGTGCCACAATTTTCACATATAAAGGATTTAATTTTCTGTAAGTAGTAGACTTTGCACTTTTCCTGACACTTTTCGTTGCTTATTCTTTCCGAGCTACACTGCTACACCTTTTAAATGTTTGTAGCGCAGGACGTAATGAGGCTGTTTGGGTTCATTTTCTGCGTAGATCATTTGAGACCGTTATTCAAAGGAGAGCCACACAAAAATAATGAGTGATTACAGTGTACAGAATAACAGGAAAAAAGTGATATTCAGTACGTGGTTCAATAACCGCACTGTGGGTTAATTCAATTATCCTTACTGACTACTATATACTAGTGACTTTAATTTGTATTTTGTTGTAGTCACTTTACTGACTACTCTCTCTTACTTTCTCGCTCTCCTCTCTCAAACAACACTCGGTGACACACGATGGCAGTATTGGCAGGGCTATTCAACTGGTAGCAGGGTAGCTAGTGAAGGCTTAAACTTAAACTTTAACTTTAACAAGTGAGAAGAATCAGATCAGAACGATCAGCAGAGTGAGATCAAAAACTAATCTTTGTAAGTCAGCTATACTTACTTTCGACTGGTGTTGATGACTGACCGACTTTAAAATACTTCCAATTAGCTTAGCAAGTGCCATGTTTAGTACAAACGATTTTCACAAATTCAAACAAAAATTCTGCCGTGTCAAATATATTTCATTCTACAAGGACGCAGCCATGATTTCAAGCATTACGTCCCTTTTATCTAACACTGTTTCGATTTGTAAATAAATAATTATAGTTATTAGTACTGAAGGTTTTTAACTACATTATTTTGTAAAAATAACATACTTAAGAGCAACAGAGCTTTTATTCTTACTTTAATGTATTTGAGAAAAACAATATCTAAATTTAAGCTCTTTAAGCTCTATTAGAATGTTGAGAAAATTAAACGATCATGTAATATAACGAAGACTTAGCGGTTGAAAAACAAAACTTGACTAAAAAATATTCCTTTTTGACTTAGCCAAAGTTTAGTCCCGTACTAGAAGAAAGAACACCTGTCTTTATTTAAAAATTTTTTAGGGTGGTGTAGACAGGAGGTCTTGAGCCTGAGAATATACGGCCTCAAAGTTAATATTTGTTACCTGTCAGAAGGATTTATAATAAATTATATCGAGTTGATCAGTTGATTTACTTAATAAAAGAGCCACTAATAACTAATAATAGTAACTAATACTATTCATATTTTATTAAGATGTATTACTAATACTATGGGAGCAAGTCCAAGAGACTGAGACACAGCTCAATCACATAATAGTAATAGTAACAGTCACTACGGTTACACTGAGACACCCTGCTTTTACGAAATAACCAGCTGTCCAATGTAGGTGCGTGGTTAAGGTGTTGTTGCTTTAAGCTCAAAATTTCCAGGAATTCTCCTACTTTCTTATATATATATATATATATATATATATATATATATATATATATATATATATATATATATATACATAAAATAAACAGACAATTTAAAATTTGGCACTCATAGAAAGAAGTACATTCTAGAAGAAGCATCATTTAACTGTGAGGTCACCGTAATCTACACATAAGTTGCAGACCTATACTGAAGCAGCAGTATGAATCCTGAAAGAGAAAGTATATCGTTTTTTGCCACAGCTGGGAGAGGAACAGAAGAGTTTGCTGCAGATGAAATTAGAAAGAAAGTAATGCCTGGAGAAGTATGTTCTTATTCTGTAATATCTTAAGTCTTGGCTTTACATGTTTTCCTTTAGTTTCACAGTTTGTGGACATTTTATTTTTACTAACATATTGTGCAGAGCTATCAACCGGCAGACCGAGGGCCATATCTGGCCCACGGAGGCCTAGTAAGTGGTCTATGGATCATTGCCACTTGTATTAATGGTCATTCTATGCTGGGAATCTGGTCTGATATACCTGTCACAATCTCCGTTGCTGTATTAATATCCTACCCTAGATGACGTCACAGGACAGTCCAACATTTTAGAGGGTGGTGAGACTGGGTTTTCCGGCTTTCTGACCCCAAAACATCTAGAACTGGCCCTAACCCCAACACACCTACGTCCCACGAGAGAGGGCAGCCTAGGCCCAACGACTGTATGCAGTCTAGGTCCCATGACTGCATGCAGCCTATCTACCACCCCCTGAAATATTAGACTGTCCTGTGACCTGTGGATTTTCCCCGTTTAGGGTAAGAATTACTAATGCACCCATCCCCATTTTCAAAATGTTGGGCCGCTGAGGTAACTTAATTGAATAACCCTGAAACATTAGCTTTAAGCAGTAAATTTGTTGCTATTATATGCACTTATATGAGAGCAAATCAATGGCACTTTATCCAATTTTTCCACTTCAACCACACTCCTTTGTTTTGTATACTGCCAGTCATATCTGACACTTCCCCTGTCGGCTCTGGGTCCACTTAGTGGGAAAAACAAGACTAACCCACTGTCTCTACAAGAAGCATGTGGTAGGAGTCGAACAATTGGGGGGCATCCTTCGAAGTTGAAGTATATATGCCTGAAAGCAAGGAACCAAGAGTCTGTACAAATAAGCCAGATCTGTTAAACTGATGTGCACACAACACTAAGGTTCTGGAATAAGACTTCAGTACAGAGGTGGATGAAAAACCAGAACGAGAAGATTTCTGATACAGATGTTCTTTCATGCCATACCAAACTTGACATTAGCATGCTATTCCACTCCTCTTGTCATGGTGTATGCGTTTTCTCATGACATGGCCCCAAAACATATGACGTGATTGCTTAAGATATGAATAATAAATAGACAGGAGCCACCATGGTGTAGTGGCTAGATGATCATCTGCTGATTCGAACGTCATGGGTTCAAATACGAACATAGCCGGACCATTTCCCAAAACTGACTGAGGTTCCCAGGTCAGCCCTGCCTTAAAAAATGGGCACCATGTGGAGTCTGGGAAGTAAAGGCAGCTGGCATGGTGTTGAACACGTCACTCACCAAGTGCTAATTGGTCTATAAAACTTAGGTTTATCACTATATGCCCAGAACGCCTGCATCAGGATTGGCTTAATATAGGCTTTTAACTCTTTCAGAAATGTGATATGTATTTGTCCTATTCCCTTGAATTCCAACTACATGTTCTCTTACTTTTTACCTTTGGTCAAAACACACCAAAGAAATCTGGTATCTCTAATGGGAACTCCTATTGTATTTAGCCTCTTTGAACGTCATACACTCATGATTATTGTTATAGTTCTTTACTCCCTTAGACATCTGTATAAAACTCTCTAGAATTGAAAGAAGTCAGAATGATTTTCATCATCCTAATTGACAATATTGCATAGAATATTCTTCATCTTGGGAAACAATAAATTTAATTAAACTGTAAGATAAGAAAACTCGGCTAAAACTTTTGAAGAACATCAGTCTGCTAAAAGTTAAATAAATAAACATGATGTATTCTTCATATATTATTATTATTTTTTTTTTAAATATATTCTGTTGTTCCCCAATGGAGCATAAGCCCTTAAACAACTCGTACCCTGCCATCCTGTTCTTTCCTGTTGCATGCATCTTACTCCTCATCTTCACCATCTTTCTCACTTCTCTCTCTAGTTCTCCTTCTTCATTTAATTTTTGGTTTGCCTTTGGTTTACTCTGTGGGTTCCGGTACAAAAACATTATAATTTTATTGTTATCAGGTTTTCTCAGTGAGTGTCATATTCAACATCAACATCTGTTCCTCACCTCTTGATTCACTGGATTTTGTTTAGTTCTGTGCCAAAACTAGCCATCAGTGCTACTATCACTTTTTAATTCCCTATATTCTGTGCATGCACAGGTTAATGAACATTTGTAGTTTACTAGTAACTGTTTTTGTTGCCCTCCATGTTTCAGCTGCATACAGTAAATAAAAGCTTAAAAACTCTTGGTGCTGTAGACATGCCTGGAGATGCTTTGAGGGATCAAAGTTGAGCAGCTCAGATAGTTGATAGAACCAGCTAGTGATAAATAAATTTTTAGGATGACTAGATGGTTGATTGCAGCGTCCGCGACTTAGGCATTGCGTTTCCGACTCGTAATTCCAAAATACCTTGATCTAAGCCCACTGCTGGCTGCGTGTTTTT
Source organism: Candidula unifasciata (assembly GCA_905116865.2). Classification (NCBI taxonomy): domain Eukaryota; kingdom Metazoa; phylum Mollusca; class Gastropoda; order Stylommatophora; family Geomitridae; genus Candidula; species Candidula unifasciata. The sequence goes on from CAJHNH020007667.1 coordinate 879,145, forward strand.
TTTTCATGGTATGGGGCGGCGCAGGTCAACCCAGCCTTAAATGGGTACCACGATGTATGTGCTGGGAAAGTAAAGAAGGCCGGCGTAATCCTGACCACATTACCCACCTAGTGCCGATGGTCTGTAAAATATGGGTGCTCTTCGAATGTGTCTGATATGTTTGGGGCGTGAAAAGGGATCTTTACTTTACTAAATGGTTCATTGGCAGGTAGATGCAAAAAGCAACTATCACATTTTTCTGTCCTGATTAGATAATGACCAAAAACAGTTTTAGTGCTCTCAGTAACAATGTCAGACTAACTGATTTGCTGCTTTCTTCCTTCTTTGCTGTGAGCTACTTTATGATAAAGCAGAGGTAGCGAGAGATGTTACCAGAGGTAGCAATGATGAATGCTTTCAAAGATCAAGTGAACAGTGCTGTGGAAGAGACAGTTTCTATACTGCCAGAGGTTGATTCATTAGGGAGTTATTAGTGGGTCTGGACTGTTTTCAATGATCATGGGAAAATGCATGTGGACTTTTAAATGTGTTGCTTTCTGTGTGGGTTCCAGGGCCACATTGTGGGGAAAAAAGAATAGACCCACTGCCTGCCCAAAAGCATGTCGTAAGAGTCGAGACTAATTTCGACCTTCCTTCAAAGTCAGAGTACATTTGCCTGAGAGTCAGGGAACCAACAGTCTGCATGCAAATCTCAGTTGCTGGAACGGGACTAGATTCCATAAGTGGATGAACAACCAGAAATTTCCTTGGAGTTTACAGCCGGTGAACGCTAAGAAGAAGAAGAAATGCATTGCAACTAGCATCATCAATGTGGTAACTCTTCATTGGCTACTGAGGAAGGGGACTGAGCTTATGTGAGAATGCCCTGGGTGCAGTGATGTCAGTATTTGATTCCTTCAAGTAACATTATGAATAAAAATAATAAAGGTTCCCTTGTCTGGCAAGGCTGTCACAAGCTATACATGATATATGTTGGTGAGAAAGATACTGGCAGCAAAAGAAAACCATTAAAATTCAAAAACCTAGCATGGTACATAGAAAATTACAATGATGATTGAAATTAAAAATTAAAAGACTAGGAACATAACTGAATATAATGCAAATATGTATGCTTGGACAGTGGGAAGTGTGAACTTCCCACAAGGTTTTTTTCCCCCATCCAGAGAGAATTAAATTTTTTTTGTAATGGAGCTGAATATATATTAGTCCAAGACAGAAGAGGTGGCATCAGGCTTTCAAGTAGTTTTAGAAAGACTGAAATTGTCTGTCAAAAAGAAAGGCTAAGAGACAGAAAAATACATACAGACTACCCCTTTGAGTTTTCTAATTAGTCTGAAAAAGATAGTTGGCCAGTTCTGTGAAGATAAATAAAAAGCATTGGTAGTCTGGAAGTGTTAAAATAATGAGTGCAATATACAATATATTTTTATAAATGGAAGGGAGCAAGATTGTTTTTAAGAACTGTGTCATCAGGAGACAGTCATGATGCACAGGTTTAAATCATAGACAGCAGATGGATGTCAGATTATGTGTAAGCTACGGAAATGTTTTATTAAATAGTTTTGAGAATGTCGTAGACAAATAAAAAAAAAAAAGTGAAGTAGAGGAGTTGAAAGAAATTAAAAGAGAACTGATTGCCTGCATCAGAGAATGATAATCATAATTCTTTGAGCATGTCATGAGAAAAAAAACTGCAGTACATTATGACAAGATGGAAGTTAGAGGGAAAGTAAGAGGAGAGGAGATCAAAAGACAGGATGAGGGACAGTTTGTCATAGCATGGAACAATGTGTATATCAGAAGGAAATAACGGTACATGAGACTGCTGCAGTGGTCAACCAACATGACAGTTGGCATAGAACACTAAAGACAGCATCCTCAAGTTGACTGCTGATTTTTTTAAATATGTTTACATTGAAATCTGAAGGTGTGAGACAAAAGGAATCTCAGAGCTGGTAGTCCCTAGAAGTTCAGAAACCATGAAGTGGGGGGGATGAAACAGACCCATCTGTCTGTATACTGCCACACTAAATGCCATTAGGCATCTATGTGGGAAATGTCACGTGTAATTATAGTGGACACAGAAGTCTGCTGCAATAAAAGTCAGACATGCATAAAAGGCAAAGTACTCATGTTTTTAGGTTAAAAATATCTTAAGCCTGCAACAGTCTCCGGCTGGCTTCTAAAGGTTCAGTACAGTAGAACCTCGCTTAACGAGCACCTCTCATAACGAGTCATTCGCATAACGAGCAAAACAAATTGTAAAAGAATGACTTGCTTAACAATCAATGCTTCGCATAACGAGTGGCGAAGAGAGGGGCAAGAGCTGACCACTGAGGAGCTTATGGAGTTGCATTGTGTTTCACAGCAAGAAGTTTTTGAGGAAAGTTTGTCAGAGGAGGAGGTAACAGAAAAGCAACAATCTTCTGGCGAATTAAAGAAATGCTGAAAGCTTGGGAAATAGTTGCATCTTACATTGAGAAGCATCACCCTAATAAGGAAGTGGCTATGGGCGCTGCAATTTTTTAAAATGATAATGCTGTGTCACATTTTCGCCAAATTTTGAAGCGTCGGCAAAAGCAAATGTCTCTGGACATCGTTTTAGTTAAAAAAAAATATTAAGCTATGTATCATAATTATTTTGACTTTTTTTTTCTTCAGCAAATCGAATTAACATTCTAGGTGGGTTTGTTCTTTGTTTGAAGAAAAGGTGAAAAGATGATTCACTCTCAACAATATAGATATATATAATTTTCTTTGAATAAATGTTATACAAAGCATTTTGTAAGTATTTTTTCAATATGGAACGCATTATCGTATTTTACATTAATTTATATGAGAAATTTTTTTTTCGCATAACGAGTGTTTCGCTTAACGAGCATGATTCTCCAACGAATTATGCTCGTTAAGCGAGGTTCACTGTATATGGAGATGTGGTAAAACACTAATGGGAAGGACATGACGATTCTTTGGGTGAGCCCAGTACGTTAGCAACATGTATTGGCTCTGCATTTATGAAATCCTTCTTGGATGGTGCAGAATACTCATGTTCTGCCCCTGCCTTCTCCTAAGGGATGACCAGCATTACCTTGCAGTTGCGGACTGTTCTGATGGTGGCACCATCTGTGAACTAGGAGAAAGATGACCACACAACAATGAGACTGCAGTATCTCACAAAATTAACTGGGAAGGCTAACCCAGACAATACATACCTGCAGAAGTCAGATTTGCTGGCCAAATATTGCAGCCATGTTGTGAATGGGCACAACATATTCACATCTTTAGATATATGCAGAAAAAAGGAGAACATTAAAGACATTAGTTAGTTAGTTAATTAGTCTTTCCTCTTGAGCCTAAGGCAGTGAAAAGGGCAGAGGTCATAGCTGCCCAACTCTAGCAGTTCGTTGCTACCTGTTTCAGTTCTTGGATGTTCATTAAGCCCATGGTTGAGCCTTCCTTGATGATGGTTCTTTTGCGTCAAGATGGCATGTGTTTCCCTCTAGTTTGGCTTAAGACTGTTGATTGATGACCCGAAAAGTTTCCTTTGTAAAACATCCATTGATTTAGAATCAGATTTCTAGCTCTAAATGTTATGATGCTTCGTTCAAACTAAAGACATACTGAGCATGTAAACATATGAGGCTTGGAAACTGGTAAAGGATGAAGAATAGGGCTAGGAGAACATTGTTCTGCAAATAATTTGCTACATAATAACCAATGTTTTAACTAATCTTTTTTAGACTTATTACCGGTGGATATTAGCTCTTTCAGTCCCATAAGGTTTAGCGTCAGAGGCCCAAGGGGTAGTAAAGTAAGATGTGAAATTGGCCCATCTTACGTTCATTGGGTTTCTTTTGGGAGACCCATGTTCATCTCCTCTGAAAGATGATTTTTTTTTTCTGTTGGGAACACATATGAAATTCTAACCTGCACAGTCCCTGGTGGCTGTAGTAACCATGTGACCCTGGAGAAAAACTCATATGCATTCAAAGACCATCATTAGCCAGTAGGTAGGGTAATGCCTCTTACTTTGCATCGTCTGGCAATAAAATAATAAGACTGATTTCTTTTTTGTGGCCAAGACAAAAACACCATCCATGAAGCATTGTAACCATGCACCCCTCACTAGCTCAGGCTCAAGGCCCCCTTCCCGCACACCTATTGAACAGCCAGTGAAGTCAGTCACCGTTGGATATACAATACTATTTCTGATTTCTTATAGAAATGTGTTTTGTCTTATTTCTAGGTTTCAACTCGAGATGGAAAAGTATTCTTCAGACTGTTATCATCAGCCATTGAGTTGAACATCAAGAAAATATTGGCACTGAGATCAGTAGAGCGGGTGTTTGTGGGCATCACAGATTATAATAACAGTACTTATATAACAAGTAAGAAATATAACCTTATTAATTTACATTGTGATAATTTTTTGTGTATGGGCATTGCATATATAATAATCTTCTTCTTCTTAACTTCCTCTTTTACCGCTGTGGGTGTCGAGGGAGATGTAAGGTTCTGTTTCTAGCTCTTCTGGTCGCCTCGGCAATAGGCACATCGTGCTGTTGTAGAGTTTCTCTGTTATCCTTCCATCTTGCTCTTGGTCTACCTCATGTTCTACGTCCCTTTTCTCTTTCCATGTATGCTTTGTATGGTATCGTGTCACAAGGCATTCTCTCTAAGTGGGAAAACCATTTCACTTGCTGTCTTCGTATGTAATTTAGAATTGGTTCTGTGCCGACTTTTTCTCTTATGTTCTCATTCCTGATCTTATCTCTTATGGTCACTCCTACAGCCCTTCTCAAACATCTCATTTTCATGGTTACTAATTTTCTTTTATGGTTTGTTGTGAGTGACCATGTCTGGCACTGGTAGCACAGAGTTGGAATAAATATGCTTTGAATAAAATGTCTCTTTGGGCTGAATGGGATTGTCTTATGCTGTAAGAGGGGGGTTAGCTGTCCCAAAACTTGGTTTGCTTTACTGCATCTAATGTTAATTTCTTTATCCAATTTTCCATCTTCGGTAAATGTAGTTCCCAGATATTTAAACTCAAATGCCTGTTTAATGCCTTTGCACTCTATTGCTATGACTTGATCTGTCTTCTTTTTTCCTATTGACATTACTTCTGTCTTTTCTGATTCTCATATTATTTGTTTTACATTCTTCATTCATGGATGTTAGATGTTGTTGCAATTTCATGGCTGTATCTGCTATCAAGGCCTGGTCATCTGCAAAGAGTAATTTGTTGATCTTACTAACATTTTCATTCATGGGCTTGGCATTCTTGCATATACTGTCGATGTAGGTGATAAACAGCAGTGGTGATAAGACACACCCCTGTCTTACTCCAGATGTTACTGTGAATGGATGAGATGTTCCCTGATTTATTCTAACTACACTTCTACAATACCTGTATAAACTTTTGCACACTTCGATGAGGTGTTCGCTTACTCCATATCTTGCGGTTACTTTCCATAATAATTGTCTGTCGACTCTGTCAAATGCCTTCTCATGGTCTACGAATGCCACAAATAAGTTCTTATTGTATTCAATGTTCTTTTTTTTATTAACTGTTTAAGTGTGAAGATTGCATCTGTGCAGCTTCTATTTCTCCTAAATCCCATCTGTTCTTCTGCCAGCTGTGGTTCTATCACTGGTCTCAGTCTTGTTTCTATTATCTTGGCATGCATTTTGCTAACATGGCTTGAAAGAGAGATGCCTCGGTATTGACCGCATTCTCGTTTGCTTCCTTTGTTCTTCGCAATGGTATAACTATTGCATGTTGCCAATCAATAGGGGCAGTTTGTTGTACCCATGCTGCATTAAATATTCTGTGAAGCCATCTGATGCTGCTTTCAGCTGCTGTTTGAATTATTTCTGTTGGTAATCTATCAGCTCCTGGTGCTTTATATTTGGGAGACTGCTTAATGACTTTTTCTATTTCATTAATTAGTATGTGTGGTTCTAACACTGTTGCTCTGTGCTCTTCAGTTGTTCTTTCCTGATGATCTCCTAGAGGATTAAAGAGCTCATTGAAGTATTCCCTCCATATTTCTGCTATCTTGGGTGGATCTATCAATGGCCTTCCTGTCTTATCATTAATTATTTCAGTGGGGTTGTAGCTCTCATCTCTTTTCCGCATATTTTTAACTACTTTGAAAAATTTTCTGCTGGCTGTTTTCTCATTTTCTGCTAATGACTCACTGAAACGTTCCCAGGATGCTTGTTTTGCTTTCTTGACACTCCTGTTGGTTTATCTCCTTTGCAGTCTATAGTTTATATAATCTTCTTCTTTCTTTGATTTTATCCACTGTTTATATAAGTCCTTTTTCTTTTTAACTGCGTCTTTTACTTCTTCGCACCACCAAGATGAATATTTGTTATTTCCCCATCTGTTTCCACTCTTCCGTTTTCCACATAATTCTTCTGTTTTTGTATTTACTCCATTCTTCCTCAATATTGCCAACTACATGTGGAAGTTGTTTGAATGCTGTCTCTACTTTCTGTTGTAACTGTTCTTTTACTCCTTCCTGTTTCAGATTTGCTATCTTGATGAGATCCTTGTTTTTGGTTAATTTCTTTCTGTTTCTTTAATGAAAGATGTTTTGCTGTTAACACAACTATTTTATGGTCAGTGTCACATAGACCATTAGGGATTGCTCTTGAATCAAGAATTCTCCTTCTTCCTTGAACTCTGGTAAGTATAAAGTCAATCTGGCTCTTGATGGAGACATCATTCCATTTATACCAAGTGTAAAGTTGTGAATCTTTATGGTCAAAGAATGTGTTCGTAATAAAAAGATTGTGCTGGCTGCATAGATCCAATATTCTTTGACATATATAATAATAGCATTGCTTATATCACAAGTATGGAGTGTAAATTTTTTTGGTTACATAAAGGCAAGGCCTTTTTCTCCTGTTGGTACCCAGCGGGACACAGTTTCTGCACCTTTTTTAAAACATCTTTTATTTTAGCATTGCTCTCTGTGGTGCCCTGTCTGATGCCAGTCTTGTTACATAGCTAGATCATTTGATTTGCTGTCTACCTATAGAGTTCAGTATAAATTCTTTGCCTACTCTCCTTCTGATATCATTCTCAAGTCGAAATTTCTTTGTTACACCAAGCATAGTACGTAAACATGTCATTTCTGTCATGACTATTTTTCTCCTGTCTTCTGAAGACAGTGTTCATGTCTGACATTGATAGCACAGTGTTGGTAAGAATAAATTTTGTTCTTATGGTTATTACCGTGTGGCATTGGTCATCATGTATTTCCACAGACTTCTGTCTCTTGTACCGCTGGTTATTTCTGATATTGATGATCCTTCACGCAATGATACCAAAATGTCTGACATCTTCTCTCTTGATCTCCCCTCAGTCTCTCTTCCTGTCCAACTTTACAGTTATTAACACTATATTAACACTATGTACTTCATTTTTCTGCTTCTGTTGGGGGAAAAATAGATTAATTTAAATTGTTTTCTAAACTTGGAATTTAACATTTTGTGTCTTTAAGACTTGCACTTGAAAATAATAAATATTCAGCTAAGTATTAAAATGTACATTGGCAAGGCATGGCAGAATTAAAAATAGTAACTATTAGGAAGCAATGATATGCCTGCCAAAACAGCTCTCACATGGATACCAGAGGGAAAGAGAAAAAAGGGGTGACCAAAAACAACATGGAGATGAACGATGGAGAGTGACCTGAATGCGGCATCTCTGACATGGAAACCTGAAGATTGCACAGGACAGGAGAGCATGGAAAGTCCTCTCTGAAGCCTCATGTGCCACTAGCCATAAGGAGAATTGATGATGATTAGGAAGCAAGCATCCATCTGGGATGATCATACGAAATGGCCATCAGCATTTGGACATGTATCTCATTGCTTGGAGGAAGAGTTGATACTAACTGCAAAGAAGATTGCTCATCATAGCCTAAGAAAGAGTGCATATGGTGGAGTTTGAACCACTTGCTATGCTACAGAGTGGAAGGCATTTCTTTTGTGAATAGTGACAGGTGATGAATTCTGGTATCACTACTTGAACCATATACTGAAACTGGAAGAATATAATGGAAACATCCCTGATGGTATATGCTATCTCCCCATGCTGTGAGATGCTTGTTAGAATACTTGGGAGTGAATCCTGGACAAACATATCAATCCTGTCTTAAACCTATGATCAAAGACATAACCATCTCATGGGAACAGTAGTAGAGTACAGGACCCTTTTTATGCCAGTGATGCTTCGGGGCATATTTTGGTAGACTAGTGGGTGGGTGGTGGTGGTGGTGGGGGGGGGGGTGCGTGCATGCGCCATAACGGCGCCCTCACAGAGACTATGTGGAGAGGTAGTTTGGGATGGCTGGTGCATCACAAAACTGGGACACTTGGAATTGTGCATTGAATTGTGATAACTTGGCACATTATTATGTTGAATAAAGAATCGACATCACAGCACTCGGGACACTCCCATAAGCGCTGCATCCCCATCTTCAGCAGAAAGCAAAGAGTTAAAATTCAGATGGTACCAGTAACAGTCTGATTGTATATCTGTCTCGCCCCTCCCCCGAGTGTCGGCCAGATTCCCTTGTAACTCCTCACAGTGCCATTCTCCTCAGACCGTAATGATCTATCTGTTCTTCGGCACTGTTCACTCGCTCCCAAAGGGCCCTCACAACATTCAGCTTGTCATACATCAGTTCACCACCAAGTGGTGCAGAGCCAGCCAGTCTATCCGCTTGCTCATTTTCCAACACACCGGCATGACCTGGAGAGCAAAATATTATGTGTTCATCAAGTTGCTAAACTCATGTATTGACCAAAATGTCTGTTTTTGTTTAACTTGTATGTGATGGTGAATAATGCAGTATAACATAACATGAAGGATCATCAGAAGTAGCAATGATAATTCATTCAGTATTGCATTACATAACCAGAAAATGTCATGCAACAGGATTTGATATTTTATCTTTGTTTTAATTGTGTTTGAAGAGAGGAGTGGCTGATTAGTATGCTAGGCTCCCATGCGGAAGACCCAGGTTTGATCCTCGGTAGGGGATGGAGATTTATTTCTGTAAAGGGGCAAAAAAACACAATTCTGACCTGCACAGCCATAGGCCCCAAATCCTCAGGCTCACAACCAGCCACTAAGCCCCAACCTCTGGCCTTAAGTTAGTTGTGTATCTTTTACAGGATGTTGCAGAACCAACCCTAGCATGCTTTGGCTGATTTGGTTTTTCTAGACACATGTTAGTTCAATAGTTTGCTATTGCTTTCTAAACAATCAGCTGTCAGTACCACTGTTGAACCCAACGCAAGACGAATAACCTCTGTCGCACACTACTCGAAAATGTTGATTTAAAAAAATAACAAAAGATTTTTTTTGTGTGGGTATTGTAAGAGATTGTGACAGCTGTTATAAACATCATATTTGACTTGTTTTATTCTCTTGCAGATAAGAGGACTTTTCTAGACAAACTCATGTGTTCTGTCACATCACAAGAAAATATTTCTAATGCAGTAAAAGTACTTGCTGACATTTTATCACAAAGTCACAAAAACAAGACAGAGAGCATGAGTGTATCAACATGCACACAAAACACCTCTGTTACAACTCTGCCAGGACATGATAATCAGTCACTATCTGTCCATTTGTGGCCAATAAAGAAGAGCTGTGTTAATGAGAAGGCAGCCGATTTCAGTCTCTCCAGGCAAAAATTTGAGAACTCATCTTCTGACAGAGTTAGTCCAGCTGAAAAATATCAAAAGCTTGATGTTAATATCCTACACACTACAGAAGTATCTGTAGCTAAAACTGAATGTGACAGAAGAACGTTGTCAGACAAGGCATCTCATGGTCTTTGGCAGGCTAGTTCTGGGTGTGAATGTACAGATGGGTTGAATGAAACTCCTGAATGTGACAGAAGGTCTGATCATAACTGTGTTACACAAGCTGCAGTTGATTGTTCTGAAGTCAGACAGGTTCGGTCTGACTGTGATATCAGTGGTTTGAATGGCTGTGCTGGACAGATTTATTCCAGTCATAAAATGTACAGGGAAAAAGACACTGTAAATAACTGTAGAAGCACTGTGTATCATGCATGTTCATTAAATTGCTACAATGATGATAAAGACAATCAACAAGAAATTCACAAGCAAGACAGCATAAAAGAAGATACCAATGATAGCACACATAAAGAATCTCTTTCATTCAGGATGTCAATCAAGTGCTCAGGAAAAGTAAGCAGATGGCTCAACACAAAGGTGTGTATTAGAAATTGTCTTCGTTCTAGTAAATGGTCTGTTATTATTGCAAGACACTCGTTGCCAACCGGAAAGTCCAGAATTCGTACCTTCATTGAAATTTTTAATTTTTTCCTAAACTGACCTTGGCTCCCAGGTCGACCCAGCCTAAAGCAGGTACCAGGTAATGTCATTGGAAGTAAAGGTCTGTAATCTCAGTTTAGTACTATCAACCAAGATAAGTTAAATATACTTGATGCAAGATATCCCAACAGCTAGGTCTGAAAATCCACAAGGGAAAGACAAGGATAATGAAACAAAATAGGCAAATAGGAATATGGTTTCTCTAAATGGTATCCCACTCCAAGACATGGAGTCATACATCTATGTGGGCAGTAATGAAGATAAAGATTGGGGAACTGACAGATATTAAGATATGGATACAAAAGGCAAGAGGAGATTTCATAGCACTAGGAAATTTGTTTTTATTACCAAACTGAAAATCTTTAACTCTAATGTCAAGTCAGTACTGTTGCATGGAGCAGAAACATGGAGAACAACTAAGGCAATTAATAATAAACTACAAACATTCATTCATTGGTGCCTGCACAGAATAGAGGGAGTTAACTGGAATGATAGAATTACTAATGTAGAGCTTTGGGAGAGAACTAAACAAGTTCCAGTGGACCAAAAGGTGAAGAAAAGACGCTGGCATTGGATAGCACACATTGAGAAAACCTGAGAACAATATAACTAGAATGTCTTTGCACTGGAACCCACAGGGGCATAGAAGGTTTGTTTTTACCCCAGTGGTGCATTGAGAATGAAATGCTAGAATCATATTTTTTATTGACCAGTTGGCACTCCGTGAATGATAATGTCAGCATCACAATGGACACTACTACAGTGCTACATACATCATGCTTCAACTTGCTACATCTTTGTATACTTTGCTACAGTGCTACATCATACTATGCATTGGTACATCATACTAAAAATGGCTGAATTGCTACATCATACTAATCATTGCTACAGTAGTTTAATCTAACTTTTTTCATCGATATGTCTGTTTAAAACCACACAACGTTTAAGGATGTTAGACACATATGAAAATTATTTACGTAATTTTTTTCAACCCTATTATCCAATTCTAAGAATGCACATGCCTTCTCTGTTCAATTATGTGTTAGCTAGTCTTTATTTGAAACAATTAATTTAAATACTTTAGATATCAATCATAATATCAAGACTGTTGTCACCATCTGGTAGAGATTCATCAACGATAGAGCAGTATGAACAGTTCTAGACCTTTTCCCTTATCATTTAGTATGGAAAAATCTCATAAAAATTGTATCCCATCTAAATAATTTTTGTTTAAATCACAAAATAATGCCCTAACCACGATGAACGTCGCAAATGAAAGTACTTCCTGTTGTTAATCCTAATTGTTCAAAAACTGGTTCATAAAAGTTTGTTTTCCCTACAAACGGAACAAAATTAGAGTGTCTCTATCATGATCCAGTAAACTGGCTTTAGTCTTTAAGGGATAGACTAAATTGCCAGTAAACTGGCTAAACGTCCGTAAAGAGTTAACAAGCATGCTGTAATAGGTGGCTAATTAAGGGTTTACTAAAATCAGATGTGTTGAGTCAAAAAGTATAGATATCACAGCCTGTCTTTAAACCACAGCATACCATCCACCTTTTTAACGATGAGTGCAGAAGAAATAGAAGAAGAATGGTTCTATTGAATGGTTTCCTAATTAATCTTCATTTTCTTCTTTGTTCACTGGCTGTAAACTCTGGCGGAAAGTTCTGGTTGTTCATCTGTTTGGACTTTGTCTTTGTGCCAGGGCTGAGTTTTGCGTGTACACCCGTTTTACTGGCTTATTTGTGTGCAGTTGGTTGTTCCTTGCCTCTTGGGCAGATATACTTTGACTTCGAAGGAAGCCCCCAGTTAGTACACTCTTACAACTTGCTTTTTGGGGAGGCAGTTGATTTATTTTTGTTTTCCCCACCTTGGGATCCCAGAACCCACACGGAGAATCTCAATTAGTGAGATACTTAATATTAACATAAGTTGTGTCCATTTCAAATTTGAGAATGTGTCATCGTTTAATTTTAACATCTCATCTGTGTGATCTGCTTATTTGTCACTTTTTTACCAGTTTGTTGTTTATTTGCATTTACTGGCTCAGACTGCAGTAGAAAGTCCTGATGATTCATCTGTTTCTTAATTTTTGCTTTGTTCTGGGATCTGAGTTTTGCACAAGAAGCCATTTTACAGGCCTGCTGACGGGATTGCCTGCAGTCTGTTATTTTCTTCTCCTTCAGGCAGATGCACTCTGACTTCAAAGGAGACATTGGTCCAATCTCAAGAGTTACTGTAGCCAGTCTTTACCTTTTTGCTATCATACACTAGGACTCTCAGTCAAAAGACATCTGGACTTTCATCATTTATCAGGAGGCTCCACCTGTGGGTCCTGCTCACTGTACTTTACTTACTGTGCAGTGAATTCTGTGCACACATTGTCATCCATGCATTAGAGGTCTGAATGTGCCAGAGATTGTCTGGACACTGTGTCTCTGAAGACCACCACATCCGAGATCCCCTGCCATCTCTGCTGGGGTTGACATGGGTCATTATCCAGCGTGCACAATGAGGACACGTGGCAGCTGTCTAGATGAGGGTTGGTAAAACCAGCACAAAGAATGCTTCTGTCTGAAATGGGGTATGATTATCCCCTCATACACATCACTTCGGACTTTTCCTCATGTCAGTGACTGAAATCACTGCATTCCGGTTGAATTATTAGTTAACTAGTTAAAGTTATGTGTATAAAAAGCTGTCAGTTTCATTCATTGCTGCTAATACTTAGATGTCCACTTTCTTTCTTTTTTTTAATACACTTCTTAAATAATCATCTCCATGCGTATTGCAATTTTTCATTATTTTGAAGCCCCTTCCTGTTTTTTGCCGGGGGCCCTAAATATGGTCTAACGGTTGAACTAAGTTTCCGAGACCTCTCCACGAGTGATCCTCATCCACATGGTGTCACCTAGTGTTACTGAGTGTTTATCGCTTGTGTAATGTCCTGGTAGGTTACAACTTACCTACCTACCTACCTACCTACCTGTTTGTTCTTTTTACTATTTAGAAACTTTCAAGAGATCTTGGATGGAGAGTTGCCAGAGCCACTGGTTGGAGGGTGGATCTTAGAAAGCCACAATATGAGGTAACATTTATTTGGAGGGTAACCTTACAGCTTTGTTTTTAGTTGATTCATCCAATACTATCTAATATTGTTCAGCTGATTATCTCATAATATCTAACATTTTAAAACTGATTCATCTCTTGATATCTAATATTTTAAAACTGATTTATTGTATGATATCAAGTGATTAGACTTCCTTGCCATTTAATTTTATTGTAACCTGCAGAATCCCTTGGCATTTAGTTTTTAAAACTAAAAAAAAAAAAGTTGTCAGAGTTGATGAGTGTGTATTGTGCTGCTTAAACAGTGGTAAAAAATTAATATAGGTAAAAATGTTTGCTCATCTGCTTGTTGTGGAAACCCTACAAATTTGGAGAAATGGGAAAAGTTGTTAGTGAATACAAATTTAATATTAATGTCATGTTAAAGGCATTTTACGTGTGTACAGTTATGTATGAGTTTTTGTGTGTGGTTTTATACATGAACCTGAGAATATCCTGGACAGATAATAAGAATAATGAGGATGTCTCGAAAGAAACTGACTCGTGAAGAGAACTGATTGCCCACATCAGAAAGAGGCAATTTACATTCTTTGGTCATGTAATGAGAAGGAGAAAACTGTAGTACATTGTGACAGTAGGAAAGTTGGAGGGGAAAAGAGGCAGATGGAGACTGAGAGAAAAGATGCTGGACAGTTTGACATCATGGTATGGAGGATCATTTGTGTCAGAGCTGATTGAAAGTACACGAGACAGAAGGTTGTGGATTGACATGACTACCAGTGCCACACGGCATGGACTTTCAGAAGACAGTTTTAAATAACGATCTGTCAGAGTAAATCATATTACAGGGCATTTCCCCTTGCCGTGTCTGAGAAATAAATGATGTTGAATTAGGTTTGCTGATGCCATAAAAGATTTTGTTCTTTGTTGTAGACTGAACAGTGTCACTATGGGGTGTTGATGATGCTGATGACAGTATATTACAAATGAGATGAGTCATTTAGCTCAGTAACTAAAACACTTACATGCAAGTGTGGGCATTATAGGTTTAAATCCCCATCAAAGGTTTTTAACCTTGACCTATCCTCCGTGTCTTAGAGGCTATCAGACGTGGTTAACAGTTTCATAATCCTTGAGTGGTGTGGTTCATTCCCCCTGGTGGACGGGGAAAATCCGTTCTCATGGTTTATGGACAGCAGTACAAGAGTCGCATTGTGGAAGAGATTGGAGCCTCACAACCTAACATTCCCAAAAACAACAGTGGTACACTGTAGCCAAGCTTCATTGTGGAGACGACACAGAACTGTTCTACTCTCCCACATCAACCGGCCTTTCCATAGAAAGAGACCATAGTTTATTGCATGAAACCTAGTTCAATTTAAGTCGGTCCTCTTGCCTTTAGAGACTTTTTATGTGTAACATATATTGGATTTGTTACTAAGATTTTATGTTAATTTGGTTTAATTTTAAACAAATTGTATAGCAAATATAAGTTTTGCTTATCTAGCCTATTATTGTGTGAGTGTTATTTTTTTTGTCTGTGAAGGTGTGTGTACATATCAGCGATGACTATGTTACAGTTGGAGTACCATTGACCAGGTGAGAAATAACTGATGGTTTTAATCTGTCTACCCCTGATGTTGTTATCATGTCATCACTTAATACTTGACCTAGTATTTATTCAGTCCCAATATTCCACACATTTACAGCAATATCGGCCCCCTTACAGTGTTTGCATAGTATCCTTTGTCAGTTTACATTACTTCATTTACCTTTCTACTGTTTTTCTCCATCTTTCCTTAGGTCTTCCATATCCCCTTTTTTCCCCATTTGTCATCCACTAGAGAGCTATCCTTGCCAAAGTTTTGTGGGGCAGTCTGCAGACATGTCTAAGCCATCTCCATCTTCTTCCTTGGATAAAGTCTCTAGCTCAGTATATCTGATTTCAACACAAATTATTTTTGGGAGGTTTGCTTTCCCTAGTTTTTAACTATCCCCAAGGCAAAAAAGTGTCTTCCTTTTTATCTGGTTCCTCTGCTTTGATCTGTCAGACATGGGAGACACTACTAGTAGCTAAGCTACCTTTGAAAAGCTAGGAGGTAGAAGGATTTAGATTATTACGAGATTTAAAATAATAAACTCTGAGACTAGAGGGATGTCAAATAATGTTTGAACTAGAATGGAGTAGTGTAACAAGAATGAGAGTGGACAATTCCAAAATGTGTTACATATCGTCAGCACTGTGCGCAAGTTGAATGTTGGATTGACATCATTGTACTCTGAACACTCCTATAAGCATTCCGACGCCATCTTCAGCAGCAAGAGAGTTCAAGTTTCGATGGCGCCAATAACTGTCTGACTGTACACCCGTCTCGCCTTTCCCTTGAGTGTTGAGTGTCGGCCATATTCCCTGGTAACTCCCCGCAGCACCATTCTCCCCAGACCGTAAGTTATCATTGTTATGAGAAAACTGCACTTGAGATCTCCCTAAAAATTGTATGATTGCATGAAAAGTATTCTCACCTACTTGGAGTAGGAATGACTTTGGCATATTGTAAAGTGACAGTAACAGCCCTAAAAATGCACCTTAGTGAAAATCGTCAAAAATTGACAGGTGACTTTGACACAGATCCAACAAAATAAAGTTATCAAGAAAGGATTATTGAGTTACCTTGTACTGAGAGAGTTAAAAGGCATATTTTATTCACAGATTTCCCCTTTCCAAGAGAGTTTATTTGGTGGACTCTGGGTTAAGAGCACCCATAGCATGGATTATGAGTCAGCTGTGTTCTATCAAGGTGAAATTGTTTTAGTGTGTGTTTTTATGTGTATGTTCTGAAAATTTAAATCAGAATAGCAAAGCAGATGATGCATAAGATAGCATACAGAAATTTTAATAGTTGGAAGACACATATATTCTTTTAGTTAATTTAACTCTTTCAGTCCGCCCCAAGAAATACATCATTTGTTCATAGGTTTCTACCTAGAGGCCCAAGGACTGCGAAATGTGGTGTTTGTAATAACTTGTCTTTGTGTGTCTTGGCCCCACTGACATCAATTTAACTTCGAGTCGCAAGGAAGACATCATATATTTGTAGGTTCCTACCTAGAGGCCCAATGAATGCAAGATGTGCCAATTTTATGTCTCTCTTGACCACCCCTTGGGCCTCTGATGCTAAATCCCCTGGGACTCAAATCATATCAACTGCACATTATAGAAGACATGTCAGAATAGAGCAGGACTATTCAACTAATTGATAAATGTTCAAAATGGGAATCATCACGGGCCAGAGGCTGGAACTCTAGCCTAGAAAGATCATTAATACAAAACAGTTGGCAGTGATCCGCAGACCACTTTCTAGGCCTCTGCGGGCTGGATTTGACCCAGGCACTGCCAGTTGAATAGCCCTTGAATAGAGCAAACAGAAAAATAGTTCTTTTAAGTCCCATGTTCTGTAAAGGAGGCATGAATCCTGTTTCTTTTTAGGTACAGTTAAAAACAACATTCCTACGTGGACTGATTGTATAGAGCCCATTCCCACTCCTGAGGAATATTGGGGTATACGGTACTAGCTTCATGTGTTTTTCTTTAAAACAGTTGATGAGGCTCTTAACTTTCTCACAGGGCTGCAACCAAGCACTTAACTCAGTAGCTCAGGCAGCGAAACCATAGACTACCGTCCTTATGTGGAAACTGCACTAGCAAAGCGCTGTTGGAAGCAAAAATAACTTTGAAGCTTAACATTCTGCAAAGCCTTTCCTCTATTTTGGCCGGAAGTGATTTACACTGGCACAGGAACAGAGCAAGTGTGGGGAAACCAATGTTAAAACCTCAACTGACTGACTTAACTTTCTGTGTAGAATACTAGAGGACAAAATTCAATCAGTATTTTTCTGTACGGACTCGATTTCATCACTAGATATCTTTCTTAACTATTTTAGAGTACTCATTTTCTTCATGGCACATCTCTTTCAGTAATTTAGAAGAAACACAGGTGCAAGCCAGACTCTAGGTGTCACTGATTGAATTACAACAGACAGTGGAGTTCATACTAGAGACAACATTGCCGATATGGCTAATCTATTTCAAGCAAACAATATAGAGTACTCACTTTCATCATAGCACATCTCTCTTCAGTATTTTGGAGTACTCACTTTCATCTTGCACATCTCTCTTCAGTATTTTGGAGTACTCACTTTCATCTTGCACATCTCTCTTCAGTATTTTGGAGTACTCACTTTCATCTTGCACATCTCTCTTCACTATTTTGGAGTACTCACTTTCATCTTGCACATCTCTCTTCACTATTTTGGAGTACTCACTTTCATCTTGCACATCTCTCTTCAGTATTTTGGAGTACTCACTTTCATCTTGCACATCTCTCTTCACTATTTTGGAGTACTCACTTTCATCTTGCACATCTCTCTTCAGTATTTTGGAGTACTCACTTTCATCTTGCACATCTCTCTTCACTATTTTGGAGTACTCACTTTCGTCATGGCACATCTCTTTTTACTATTTTGGAGTACTCACTTTCGATTTTCAGCATTTTAGATGTTCACTTTCATCATGCAAATTCTCTTCAGTGTGATTTTAGCCTATTGGCTTACATGTAATAGGCTTTGCCTGGTTTTTTTTTTTTTTTTTTTTGCGTTGAAATTGTTCTGTATGCATATTTAATAATAAATCTTACTTGTTACCTTTCAGGCAGGGGATATTGTACTTGATCCCATGTGTGGGAAAGCAACCATTCTGATTGAAGCTTCTTCGGATGTCAAGGTAATGTAACTCTTAGAATGCCAGAAGCTACTTTGTGTTCCCTAAAAAGGGATATGTTTACATTTTAGCTAATGCAAAATGTAGTAATTTAATTTAATTCTTCTTCATCTTGTACTTATTTTTCTTCTTCTTGTTTTTCCTTCTTCTTCTTTTTTTATTATTATTATTATTGTTACTATCATTTATTTAGATTAATAATATTATTATCCTGCTGTTATTGCCCCTCAAACAACTCATGCAAAGCCCTTTGTAAACTTGTTCATTATTGGTTAGATATTTCTTGCTACAGGATGATGTAGCTAGTTTCATGTGAACCCTATTTAGTTGCCTCTTACAGTAGTGTAGAACAGTGCACAATAATTGCCTCTTACAACAGTGTACAATAGTTGCCTCTTTCAACAGTGTACAATAGTTGCCTATTACAACAGTGTTCAATAGTTGCCTATTATAACAGTACAATAGTTGCCTTTTAAAACAGTGTACAATAGTTGCCTGTTACAACAGTGTACACAAGTTTCCTTTTACAAAAGTGTACAATAGTTGCCTCTTACAACAGTGTTCAATAGTAGCCTATTATAACGGTACAATAGCTGCCTTTTAAAACAGTGTACTATAGTTGCCTGTTACAACAGTGTACACAAGTTTCCTTTTACAAAAGTGTACAATAGTTGCCTCTTACAACAATTTACAAAAGTTGCCTTTTACAACAGTGTACAATAGTTGCCTCTTACAGCAATGTACGATAGTTGCCTCTGCTGACCAGGTGGCATTTCAGTTTGGCTAGATCATAATGAATTTGACTGTTTTGGTGACTTATTTTGCTTCATATGTGGAATTTATGTCTTGGCCTTGAAAAAAACATCAGTCTCACTATTTATTTGTCACACAGTGTGCAGTAAGAGGTATTACCCTACCTATTAGCTAATAACTGTGTTTGGATGAACAATATTAGCTTTCTGTTTCAAGTTTACAAATAATTTTTGCTTCCTAGATGGTGTTTTTGTCTCGTTATTTCATTGTCAGACAATTCCCAGTAAGAGGTATTACCCTACCTATTAGCTAATAACTGTGTTTGGATGAACAATATTAGCTTTCTGTTTCAAGTTTACAAATAATTTTTGCTTCCTAGATGGTGTTTTTGTCTCGTTATTTCATTGTCAGACAATTCCTAGTAAGAGGTATTACCCTACCTATTAGCTAATAACTGTGTTTGGATGAACAATATTAGCTTTCTGTTTCAAGTTTACAAATAATTTTTGCTTCCTAGATGGTGTTTTTGTCTCGTTATTTCATTGTCAGACAATTCCCAGTAAGAGGTATTACCCTACCTATTAGCTAATAACTGTGTTTGGATGAACAATATTAGCTTTCTGTTTCAAGTTTACAAATAATTTTTGCTTCCTAGATGGTGTTTTTGTCTCGTTATTTCATTGTCAGACAATTCCCAGTAAGAGGTATTACCCTACTTATTAGCTAATAACTGTGTTTGGATGAACAATATTAGCTTTCTGTTTCAAGTTTACAAATAATTTTTGCTTCCTAGATGGTGTTTTTGTCTCGTTATTTCATTGTCAGACAATTCCCAGTAAGAGGTATTACCCTACCTATTAGCTAATAACTGTGTTTGGATGAACAATATTAGCTTTCTGTTTCAAGTTTACAAATAATTTTTGCTTCCTAGATGGTGTTTTTGTCTCGTTATTTCATTGTCAGACAATTCCCAGTAAGAGGTATTACCCTACCTATTAGCTAATAACTGTTTGGATGAACAATATTAGCTTTCTGTTTCAAGTTTACAAATAATTTTTGCTTCCTAGATGGTGTTTTTGTCTCGTTATTTCATTGTCATACAATTCCCAGTAAGAGGTATTACCCTACCTATTAGCTAATAACTGTGTTTGGATGAACAATATTAGCTTTCTGTTTCAAGTTTACAAATAATTTTTGCTTCCTAGATGGTGTTTTTGTCTCGTTATTTCATTGTCAGACAATTCCCAGTAAGAGGTATTACCCTACCTATTAGCTAATAACTGTGTTTGGATGAACAATATTAGCTTTCTGTTTCAAGTTTACAAATAATTTTTGCTTCCTAGATGGTGTTTTTGTCTCGTTATTTCATTGTCAGACAATTCCCAGTAAGAGGTATTACCCTACCTATTAGCTAATAACTGTGTTTGGATGAACAATATTAGCTTTCTGTTTCAAGTTTACAAATAATTTTTGCTTCCTAGATGGTGTTTTTGTCTCGTTATTTCATTGTCAGACAATTCCCAGTAAGAGGTATTACCCTACCTATTAGCTAATAACTGTGTTTGGATGAACAATATTAGCTTTCTGTTTCAAGTTTACAAATAATTTTTGCTTCCTAGATGGTGTTTTTGTCTCGTTATTTCATTGTCAGACAATTCCCAGTAAAGAGGTATTACCCTACCTATTAGCTAATAACTGTGTTTGGATGAACAATATTAGCTTTCTGTTTCAAGTTTACAAATAATTTTTGCTTCCTAGATGGTGTTTTTGTCTCGTTATTTCATTGTCAGACAATTCCCAGTAAGAGGTATTACCCTACCTATTAGCTAATAACTGTGTTTGGATGAACAATATTAGCTTTCTGTTTCAAGTTTACAAATAATTTTTGCTTCCTAGATGGTGTTTTTGTCTCGTTATTTCATTGTCAGACAATTCCCAGTAAGAGGTATTACCCTACCTATTAGCTAATAACTGTGTTTGGATGAACAATATTAGCTTTCTGTTTCAAGTTTACAAATAATTTTTGCTTCCTAGATGGTGTTTTTGTCTCGTTATTTCATTGTCAGACAATTCCCAGTAAGAGGTATTACCCTACCTATTAGCTAATAACTGTGTTTGGATGAACAATATTAGCTTTCTGTTTCAAGTTTACAAATAATTTTTGCTTCCTAGATGGTGTTTTTGTCTCGTTATTTCATTGTCAGACAATTCCCAGTAAGAGGTATTACCCTACCTATTAGCTAATAACTGTGTTTGGATGAATAATATTAGCTTTCTGTTTCAAGTTTACAAATAATTTTTGCTTCCTAGATGGTGTTTTTGTCTCATTATTTCATTGTCAGACAATTCCCAGTAAGAGGTATTACCCTACCTATTAGCTAATAACTGTGTTTGGATGAACAATATTAGCTTTCTGTTTCAAGTTTACAAATAATTTTTGCTTCCTAGATGGTGTTTTTGTCTCGCTATTTCATTGTCAGACAATTCCCAGTAAGAGGTATTACCCTACCTATTAGCTAATAATGGTCTTTTGATTTACTTAAATTAGCTTTCTGTTTGAAATTCACAAATGGTTTTGCTTCCTTATGACAGGATGCCTGGTTCGTAGGAAGTGATAGAGACTCCAGTCAGCTGGAGAAAGCACTGCAGAATGTGATCACTTGCAGTCATCCAGCGACTGTGTCCCTGCTGGAAGCTGATGGTCTCAGTAAGACAAGCATGATTCTCTGTTTGTCTGTTTATATGTTGGTTCTACTGTTAGTCTCAACACACAGTTTGGGAGGTCTCCGTGGTGAAGTAGTCAGGCTATTTGCTTCATGAAGGTTGTGGGTTCAGTTTACAAACTGTGTCATTCGGTGTGTGAGATCAATTTTTAGTGATCCCTGGGGATTATCACTGGAGCTTTGAAGTTTGTATTTTGTGTGACACTCCCGGCAAATAGTTGCTTATTCTGCGAAGAGAAGTCATTATGAGATAGAACCTGGTTCCATAAAGCCTGTTTTCTTGACTTTAAGCTTTAAACTCAAACACATAACCTCAGTTCTTTCTGTCACTGACAGGTGTTACTTTAACTCATTTTATTCTATGAACATTAGGTTAGGAGAGGAGTGGGTCAAAGTGCCACCTGAACAGTCAGACTTGTGTAGGTTTATAATCATATTTAGCCGGGAATGCAGAGACTGGCCAGCAGGTGCCACGGAGGTGGAAATTCAGCAATTAATTCAAGATAATACTCGCTCAGAGGATTTGATTATTTACATTGATGGTTCAGTGTCAAGAGGCAAAAGAAGTCCTAAGGATTTCTTAGCAAAAGTTTATGGTCGACGTTTGGTGCAGGAGAGCATAGCATATGATACCGCAACATTCAGTTTAAGAATGGAGGTGGAGGCGGTCACTACAGCTTTCCGCTGGTTAGAGAACATGACACACACACACACATCGTGATTGTAACTAACTGAGAAAGCGTGCTGAGGAAGGTTAGGGCAGCCATGCTTCGTGCAGAATGGCATGCTTCACTGCGGAGGACACGGATGAGGAGTATTGTCTGGATATTCTCTCCAGGAAACGCCAGTGTGTTGGGAAATTAACAGGCAGAAAGACTGGCTGGCTCTGCACAGCTTGGTAGAATACTGATGCAAGATAAAGCAGAAGGTTAGTGCCTTGTGGGAGAGCGTGTACAGTTCGGAAGAGCAGATGGATCACCATAGTCTGGTGAAATTGATGCAGTTGGGGGTGACGAGGGGTTCTGGCAGATGCTCGAGACTCAGAGTAAAGGCAAAACGGGTGTTTAATCAGAATGCTACCGTCACTATTAGTATGGGAACTCTGCGCTGGCTGCTGAAGATGTAGACGGAGCACTTATGGGAATGCCCTGAGTGTTGTGATGTCGGTTCTTCAATCAACTCCACACAACTCAGCTATATTAATCTATGAAGTTGTTACTTTAATTTACATTTTTTTTGGGTCTAAAGAAGTTAAATAACACTATAAGGAATAATAACATAACAACTGGTGTAGAGTTGGTTAAAATCCCTTTTTTTTTCGCCTTCATTGACTGTAAACTCTTGTGGAAAGTTGTGGTTGTTATTCACCTCTGGATTTTGGTCTTGTTCCAGAACTTTAGTTTTGCATGCACATCTGCTTTACAGATCTGGCTTAATTGTATGCAGGCTATTGGTTCCTCACGTCTCAGGCAGATGCACTCCAACTTACAAAAGAACTACCCGAGATTATTTGACTGTGGTAACATGCTTGATAGGGAGGCAGTGGGTGTGTTCTTTTTCCTCCCAGAGTTGGGGTCCCTGAACTCACACAGAACAGTCAGTACACGTAAGGTGCAGAGTACTTTAATATAACAACTGGATGGGGTTGGGGGGGGGGGGGTGTACAAGAACGCAAGAAAGGTTTATCATGTAAATAGGGACCAACACATGCATGGTGTGTTAAAAAGTTAACACAGATGAATGAAATACCGTTTCTTGTCTGTAATTCTTACTTCACTAGGAAAACTCACATTTATAGCAGCTTTAGATTACAGGGGCAACAAATTTTCCAAAGTTATTTGTATCAGAAATGAAAATAGCTGATCTTAACTAATTTTGGTGTGCTGAAAACGAAAATGACATAAGCAGTTTATCATTGGCTCTAGTTTTCAAGATGTAAGCTACTAGTTTATTTAGTTATGATCAGTTTATATATATATATATATATATATATATATATATATATATATATATATATATATATATATATATATATATATATATATATATATATATATATGATGCAGCTGTAGTGGATTCGACCTAAAAAGGGCAGTTGGAACGATTTCATCTAACCCCTAATTAGGTGCCTTTTATGGCATGCTTGCTAGGAGGCAGTGGGTCTATTCTTTTTTTTCCCCATCAAAATGGGATCTCTGCACCTACATGGGCATATATATTATTGATATGTGCAACCATTTTTGTTTTGATGTTTGCTGTGTTTTACAAGTATGCGTGGGCGGGCTTGTATTATTTGGCTTGATGTTGGCTGTATGTTTCAGATATGCCATACCGAGACGGCTGTGTAGATGTTGTTGTTTGCGATGCACCATTTAATCATAAGCATTTGCTCACACTGGCCCCAGAAATGTTCTACAGCAAGTTTGTGAGGGAAATTTACAGGTAACTAACATTTGTTTTTCTTACTTTTTTCATCTCAAGTTATGATGGCTTATTGGTTAGTGCGCTTGCCTATCAAGATGGTGGTTTCAGTCCCTCAGCAGAGTTGGGATAATTTTTTTTCCAACCAGTACCAAGGAAGGATTATTTTTCCCAACCAGTACCAAGTTAGGATTATTTTTTTCCAACCAGTACCAAGGAAGGATTATTTTTCCCAACCAGTGCCAAGGAAGGATTATTTTTCCCCAATCAGTACCAAGGAAGGATTATTTTTCCCAACCTGTACCAAGTTAGGATTTTTTTTTTCAACCAGTACCAAGGAAGGATTATTTTTCCCGAACCAGTACCAAGGAAGGATTATTTTTCCCCAACCAGTACCAAGGAAGGATTATTTTTCCCCAACCAGTACCAAGGAAGGATTATTTTTCCCAACCAGTACCAAGGAAGGATTATTTTTCTCCAACCAGTACCAAGTTAGGATTATTTTTCCCAACCAGTACCAAGTTATAATTATTTTTCCCCAACCAGTACCAAGTTAGGATTATTTTTGTCAACCAGTACCAAGGAAGGATTATTTTTTCCAACCAGTGCCAAGGAAGGATTATTTTTCCCCAACCAGTACCAAGAAAGGATTATTTTCCCCAACCAGTACCAAGTTAGGATTATTTTTTCCAACCAGTACCAAGGAAGGATTATTTTTTCCAACCAGTGCCAAGGAAGGATTATTTTTCCCCAATCAGTACCAAGGAAGGATTATTTTGCCCAACCAGTACCAAGTTAGGATTTTTTTTTCAACCAGTACCAAGGAAGGATTAATTTTTTCAAACCAGTGCCAAGGAAATTATTTTTTCAAACCAGTACCAAGGAAGGATTATTTTTTCAAACCAGTACCAAGGAAGGATTTTTTTTCCAACCAGTACCAAGAAAGAATTTTCTTTCCCAGCCAGTGCCTAGTTAAGATAATTTTTTTTTACGGTCAGTACTAAGCTAGGATTATTTTTTCCCCCAAACAATACAAATTTAGAATGATTTTTTCCAACTATACCAAGTTAGGATGATTTCTTTCCAACCAGCATCAGGTAAGGATGATTTTTTTCCAACCAATACCAAGTAAGAATTATTTTTTTCCGACCATTACCAAGCTAGGATTATTATTTTTTTCCAAAACTAAAAATTTAGGAAGAATTTTTCCCACCAGTACCAAGTCAGGATGTTTTTTTTTTTAATCAATACCAAATTAGGATGATTTTCCCCAATCTTTACCAAGTTAAGGTGATTTTTCCTAACCAGTACCAAGTTGGGATGAAGTTTTCCAACCAGTACCAGGTTAGGATATTTTCAAATCATTACAATTTACAGCCTCGTACAGGATACCCACTAACCAATTTTCAAAGTTTTCTGAAAATTTCCTAAAATAGAAGGGTGAGAAAGAAGGGAAATTACCACTCCACGTCATAAAGCATATGTAGGCCTTACAATTCACACACCGACTGCAGTACTTGCAATGGGACCACCACTGCGTGTTTTCATAGAAAGGGTTGTGAGTATTCCTGTCTTTTCTTGTATGGGTTATCTTCTGAGTTAAGGTCAGTATGTGATGACTTTTGTTTCGTTCTTATTTCTTGTCATCTTTCGTTTGCAATGCACTAACTATAAAGGATACACAACTAAGTGGCATCTCTTCATACATATTTGCAAATAGCATTTTTAAATACTGAACCTCCAATTTTAAGAGCTCTGTATTCAAAGCTAATAGATATGCAAGAATGTAATAATTGTTTTGTAAGACAATACAAGAACAGATTTGTGTTTTGGGAAATACTGTGCAGCATTTGTAGTCATTTGTAATCATTGAACATAAAAATGGGATGAATTAGAGGACTGAAGAGAAAAGAGAAATGTCTGGGCACTAGTATCAACAGTTTAGAGGATTGAAGAGTTCAGAGAAATGTCTGGGCACTAGTATCAACAGTTTAGAGGACTGAAGAGATCAGAGAAATGTCTGGGCACTAGTATCAACAGTTTAGAGGATTGAAGAGTTCAGAGAAATGTCTGGGCACTAGTATCAACAGTTTAGAGGACTGATGAGATCAGAGAAATGTCCGGGCACTAGTATCAACAGTTTAGAGGACTGATGAGATCAGAGAAATGTACGGGCACTAGTATCAACAGTTTAGAGGACTGATGAGATCAGAGAAATGTCTGGGCACTAGTATCAACAGTTTAGAGGACTTAAGAGATCAGAGAAATGTCTGGGCACTAGTATCAACAGTTTAGAGAACTGATGAGATCAGAGAAATGTCTGGGCACTAGTATCAACAGTTTAGAGAACTGATGAGATAAGAGAAATGTCTGGGCACTAGTATCAACAGTTTAGAGAACTGATGAGATCAGAGAAATGCACGGGCACTAGTATCAACAGTTTAGAGAACTGATGAGATCAGAGAAATGTACGGGCACTAGTATCAACAATTGTAAGACATACAAAATGTCACTATATTTCACACATCCTGAGAAGAGATGAACAGAGGTTCACCAGACAGGCACTGAAATGGGAAACAGAGGGATTGAGGAAACAAGGACGTCCAAGACACACATCCAAGAAAAACC
This sequence comes from Candidula unifasciata, assembly GCA_905116865.2. Classification (NCBI taxonomy): domain Eukaryota; kingdom Metazoa; phylum Mollusca; class Gastropoda; order Stylommatophora; family Geomitridae; genus Candidula; species Candidula unifasciata. The sequence continues at coordinate 905,911 of CAJHNH020007667.1, forward strand.
CCAAGGTAAACATTGAGGGTAGAAGCCAAAGCTGCTGAATGGATTCCATCTATGATATTGAGCTGATTGAACAGAATGAAATGGATAAATGGACTGTGAGCCCTATGTGACATAAAATGGAAACAACAGGACAAAAAATAAATACATTTGTAATCCAAAAAAAAACTTTACAGAATGTCACTGTTATCACAGCATGCCAGAAAGCTACTCGGTCCGCTGCCAACTTCTGCCTTTTGACATTTCAAAAATAGGTTGTCCTTGACATTTTTGTGTGCACTATCATGCTGGTTGACCCCTGCCTCTTCTTCCAGAATCCATACCCTCCATTACTGTTTTACTTGTATTTTTAATAAATTCTGGAGGTTCAAAAATGAAAGATGTGTTTCTTGTTAATTTATTTTATTTACTCAAGGTTTACAATAGTCCGTTGATCTCCTCTTAGAGTCCTGAGACCACAAGGTTCCTGTGTCTTGCTTGTCAGTGAGCAGCTTCAGCATGTTGTCCTGTCCATAATTCAAGGAACAGAGGGAACCCAGCAGCCTGCACCATGCCCCACATCAGAAGCATCTTCACAAGGACGATCAAAGGATCCCGACACACATTTTGAACATGATAAAGCTACTGAAAGTTTAGTAGGGCTGACCTTTGTATCAAGTCATTATGTGAAACTTGGTGAAACACATGCTTGTATCCTTGTTTTGCATAAGGAAAGTTAATAGTATTCCTTATTAGAGGAGTGGCTGGTCGAGTGACTATAAGCTAGGCTATCAAGCAGAAAACCTAAGGTCAAATCCGCAGTAAGGGGTTGTTTATCTTGGGGGGGGGGGGGGGACCCTAACTTGTGACTGCACCAGATATGCTGCAGCCCTGAACTTTCAGACTCAAGACCCTCTCTCTAAAACGGTTATAAATACAGACCCATACCATTTTTTTTGAAACAATACCTTGTTCACATTCTAAGTGACAATAAAGGTCCCTTTTCATGTCTTGGGGTTCATTATGCATATTATACTCACCTGATATTTTTATACATAGAGGAACAAACATAAAAGGATGAGGTCAGTATCACACTGGTGGCAATCTTTACTTCTCATGATATTTCCTGGTAGCAGTTTTTAGGTAAATCAACCTGAGATCCAGGATTAGTTTTTAAAAATTAGCCTTGTCAGAGGCAGAATGCTAGCGATCCATTGCAGCCAGTTTTCTTTGTAGAGACAGCACCTAACTGATTGAGTCGATAAAATGTAGCAACTTTGTTTTTTTCTTTAAGTTAATAAAAACTTTGAAGTTGTATATTTTCTCTTTCACTTTGTTTCCTACCCTGACACACACACACATAACTGACTCAGAAAGCAGGCTGAGGAAGGTCAGGACAGGCATGCTTCATGCAGAGTGGCATGCTTCACTGTGGAGGACGCGGGTGAGGAGTATTGACTGGATTTTTTCTCCAGTATGTATTGGCCAGTGTGTTGGGAAATGAACAGGCGGACAGACTGGCTGGCTCTGCACAACTTGGTGGAATACTGATGCATGATAAGGCAGAGGTGGTTAGTGCCTTGTGGGAGAGCGTGTACAGTTCAGAGGAGCAGATGGATCATCAGTCTGGTGAGATTGGTGCGGGGGGGGGGGGTGTGGGGTGATGAGAGGTTCTGGCAGATGCTCGAGGCTCAGAGGAAGGTCAAGACAGACATTTAATCAGGATGCTACTGGCACCATTAGTATCGGAACTTTGCACTGGCTGCTGAAGATGGGGATGGAGCGCTTTTGGAAATGCCTTGAGTGCTGTGATGTCAGTTCTTGAATCAACTCAACTCAACACACACGTGTGCACAGAGATACAGAAACAGACAGATTGTATTTGGCATGTTTCACTTGATAAAAAAGAAGCATAGATAATGTTGCAGCTATAAAAGGAACTAAGTAAATGTGAAGAGAAAAAGCTAGATTTTGCACTGAAAAATGTGAGGGGTAAAAAAAAAAGTATTCCATGGGCATATCATTATTAGACTTAGAAAGAATGATTCACTTCTGCAGATGTTTATTATTGATCATTTCAGTTTGTATGTGAAGCGTGACTCACTGCACACATGCTCTAAGAAAGACAAGCTGACTAACAGAGACATCTCTGGAGTCCCACAACACTGGATGTCTTTGAGCCACCAGTTGCTGTACTGGTCAGCTCCCTCCACCTGTCCATTTGAACTTGAGGATTGCGTGTTTGAGGCTTGTCCATTCAGTTCTGCATACAGGTTTTTCTTGCTCTGCCAGTTCTCCTCTTTCACTCTACACAGCCATCTAGTATTGTTTTAGAGAGGCCAGTAGATCCTGTTACCTGTTTGTTCCTCTGCATTTTCCTTCTTTTGACTGTAGTTAAAGGAGTTAAAAGAGGTTCCTAACTGCGAGTGTGTTGAGTGATCTTCTATTTCTTCTCAGCGTTCACTGGCTGTAAACTCCATTGAAAAGTTCTGGTTTTTCATCAGCTTCTTGACTTTGGTCTTTTTCCAGAACTTGAGTTTTGTGTGGGCATAAATTTTACAGATCTGGCTTACTTGTATGCAGACTGTTGGTTCCTCGCCTCTTAGGCAGATACACTCTAAAGGATGTTGAGTGATGATACAGCAAACTTCATCATTTGTGATGTGGTCTGTATATGATGTATCCAAGATCTTTAGAAAAGATCTCACTTCCGCTGGTTAGATGTTTTTTTTTTTCAAGAATGGATGTTAAGGTCCACGTTTTACAACCTTGTATAAAGGTACAACAGAGGCATAATGTAAAAAAAAAAAAATAATATTTATTATTTTTCACCTGAGTAGATTATACATACCCAAAAAATTTTCATTGCAAATCAGACATAAAGAGAGAATATACATATTACCCAAAAATAAGTGTTTCATTGTAAATCAGAGTAGATAAACAGAGAACCAAAATGAATCACATAACAAATTATGAGTAATACATGTAATTTATAATTAACAAAAACTAGCTAAATGTATAATCATCATTGCCAATAGAAATAATGCTTTCTCTGTCCACCCGGTTAACATGTGAGTGTATAAGATACTAATGCCTGGAAACATTCTTGCTTGTGAAACACTGTTTTCCTACACATATTTTCCTGGTGTAGGCTCCAGGGCCCCATTGTGTGTGTGTGTGGGGGGGGGGGACATCAACCCCCCCAACATGCATGTTGGAAAAGTCTAATTAGGGGTGTTTTCTTTAAAGTCAAAGTGCATCTGCCTGAGAGTGGAGGTACTAACAGTCTGCACATACAAAAAGACATCAGTAAAATGGATGTACAGGCAAAACTCAATTTCAGGAACAAGACCAAAGTCCAAAAGCGGAAAAACTAGGGACAACTCTATGAACTTTGAAAAAGTATTAAACTGTGACCTATACAATAAGAACAGATTTAGAACTAAAATTTTGTGATATTTTTCACTTGTTTGTATTCTTACAAAATTTAGGTTTCATGTTTCATTTTCAATTTACAAAAAAAAAAAAAAATGGTTTTAATGTCAGATCTACAACAGATTATGACATGCTTAAAAAATGTCCCCATATTGTCCTCCAAGAACTTAAGCTAAATAAGGCATGAACAATCAAAATATGTTTTCAAAATGAACTAGTGATGCATGTGGTAGTATCAGGACCAGGCTCTCATCAGTCAAGACCTTTCCACATTTCTCTATACTTATCTTAGAAACAGGTCCTGGGATATAACCAGGCTTCAGAAGTGGACAGACAACCAGAACTTTAAACCAGAGTTTACAGCTGGTGAATGTGAAAACCAGAAAATGGGCGACACGGCAACATGACATGAAACTTGTGAGACTTTGCTCCTAAATCCAAGAGAAAATGTCACAATTTGATTATCAACAGCTGTTCTTGACAAACTTTTTATTATTTGCAACTCTGTTGTGAACAGAAACAACACAGCACAATGTCCAAACAAATAAATTTTCAATAAAAGATCTGTTTGATTATGTAATTTATGTATGTTTAAGGTCTATACAGGAATGTACAAGAGAGGGGGAGAAGCCAAACTCAGAACTACTGCTTATAAAAAAACACTAAAGAGAGGCTTTTATTAAGTGTTGTACAAATAGAGGCCATTTATTAAAGCAGTCACATTTAAGATTTTTTTTTATTTCACACCTGACAGATAAAAATTCCCTTGTCTTACCAAAGATTATAACTTGGGCCGTCTGACGTTGCAGACCAAAAATGTCCACCCATTGGCTAAATTTCTCTTTCCAGGTCAATGAAATCCTGCCTGCATTCATAATGCTAGTAGTAAAGGAGCTGTTTCATGCTTTTGGTGCATTAGGCTTACAGTGATAGATCCATGTTTTATAGACCGATTATTACTTTTGTGTGTATAGACCGATTATCACTTTTGTGGCAATTCACAGATGTCATGGAGTCTCACTCAGTCTCTGAAGAAGAAGATGAGAGCTTTTGAACTTAAATGCTAAGGACAATTTTTTAGAATACTGGGGACCACGAAGAGGAAAAACAGCAGTATTCTGCAGAACCTGAATGTCAAGGTGAAGTGGCTCGTAAACAGCATCCTCTCCTGAAAGATGGGTATTCTGGACCTGTCATGCGCCATGTTGGTCTGGGGTGAACTCAGATGGAAGGTGCGGTTTCCAGAAAATGATGTAGAGGTCAACTTCAGCATAGGTTGGATATAGGATAAAGAAGATATATTAGCTATGAAAGCACATAGGGCTGGAGAACTGGCTGTAAAGGACTTGCTGACTGACTGAATTGTCACTTGATCAGTGATGTGGTCAACATCACATGAGCCATTTTTGTTTTCCAGGACATTCTTCTTCTTCTTCAGCATTCCGAACCCTTGAGGTTCATTACAAATATCACCCGCCTCCACTCATCTCTCTTGTTGGCCTTCTTCTTCAACATTCTGAGCCCTTGAGGTTCATTGCTGCAGATATCACCAGCTTCCATTCATCTCTCTTGTTGGCCTTCTTCTTCAACATTCCGAGCCCTTGAGGTTCATTGCTGCTAATATCACCCGCCTCAATTCATCTCTCTTGTTGGCCTTCTTTTTCTTCAGCATTCCGAGCCCTTGAGGTTCATTGCTGCAGATATCACCCGCCTCCATTCATCTCTCTTGTTGGCCTTCTTCTTCAGCATTCCGAGCCCTTGAGGTTCATTGCTGCAGATATCACCCGCCTCCACTCATCTCTCTCGTTGGCCTTCTTCTTTAACATTCCGAGCCCTTGAGGTTCATTGCTGCAGATATCACCAGCCTCCATTCATCTCTCTTGTTGGCCTTCTTCTTCAGCATTCTGAGCCCTTGAGGTTCATTGCTACAGATATCACCAGCCTCCATTCATCTTTCTTGTTGGCCTTCTTCAACATTCCGAGCCCTTGAGGTTCATTGCTGCAGATATCACCCGCCTCCACTCATCTCTCTTGTTGGCCTTCTTCTTCAGCATTCCGAGCCCTTGAGGTTCATTGCTGCAGATATCACCCGCCTCCAATTATCTCTCTTGTTGGCCTTTTTCTTCAGCATTCCGAGCCCTTGAGGTTCATTGCTGCAGATATCACCCGCCTCCACTCATCTCTCTGGTTGGCCTTCTTCTTCAGCATTCCGAGCCCTTGAGGTTCATTGCTGCAGATATCACCCGCCTCCATTCATCTCTCTGTTTGGCCTTCTCTTTCCAGTTGGTGACACCAAGTGCTTGCAGGTATCTCTAGATATATCTCTATCGTCTTCTTGGTCTGCCTCATGGTCTACGACCATTCATCTCCCTTGTGTTTACAGTTTTTAACCTCTCTGTCATCTGACATTCTCTCAATTTGCCCCAGTCATTTCAACCTATTAGCCAATGATCAGTGGTGATTTAAACAAATTATGAATTTCCTTGTTGCTTCTCACTCTCCCCCACCTTTGTTAAACATCATCTCATCACGAAACAGGTATCTAAGCCTTGCAGGCCATTACCTGGTACCAATTTTAGCCTGAACCGACCCGGAGCCAAGGTCAGTTTAAGAAATAAATGAATAAATTCATAAAGGTAATAACACTACCTGCCGATGTGGTGTTTCATCTTCAAACCAGTTGCCTGGATAACTGTGTCTTTAACTTTTTTTTTTTTTTTTGGTATTCTTTCGCTTGGAACACTTGACTGATCATACAAATTCCCTCAACAAATACACTTCACATACTAGACAACCCTACAGAAATGTGTGTAATACTCAATTTATACAGATATCAAATGATGAGTACAAATTATCTTCTACAATTATATAAGGTACTCAAAAGTGGGTACCATCAGCCCCCCGGCTGCTTATGATTACACTGGATTACACTGGCCACATGGAATAGCTGTACATGTCATTGTATGTCAGTCAAGTGTCAATGCTAGTATTCTTGCGAGTGAAGACATCTTTTGAGTGAAAATTATACTATACAATGCTACGACAATTTGATTGAACTTTTTTTTTTGAAAGCACATATGTGACTACTGTTCAAGTCTGTACACATATCTTTGTCAGATTCTGTATTTTCTGTACACAAAACAGCTGACAACAAAAACCATAACATCTGATTATAACTTTGCTTCCACATCCTTATATAAAACTAAGCAGTATGCAATAAAACACATACAAGTATATACATCAAATACTGAGATCTCATTAAAAGCTGCTTTTTCTTCTTTCAAAATAAATGTTATAAAACATGTACACACCACTATCAAACTCATGCAATCAGTCTTTACAGGAGGTCACTGTCAGATAATCACTATCATCACCGCCTGCCAGAGATACCCTAAACTGTCTTCAGGTTCCCTGCCTCGTGACATGTATATCTCTAATGTCATATGTCCCTGTTGTTTTGGTGATTACATAGGCCATACCTTCCATAACTGTTCTTTCCACTATAGTAAGTAATGATCCCTTTTCATGCCTTTAGGCCCATCGAGTATATGGGAACAGCACCCATATTTTTACAGACCAATCAGCACTTGGTGGGTAATGTGGTCAGCATTACGTCGGCCATCATTACTTCCCCAGGACAAACATCCTGCTACCCATTTCAGGCTGCGTCGACCTGTGACACCCCATACCATGAAAAAGATCCACGCAGCCAGCAGCTGGTTTTGATCACGGTATGTTGGAATGACAAGTCGTACTCGCAACGCCTTCGCCAAGGACACCGCTTCAAGCCACTATGATGTCTTATAATAGCAAAGTATTTCAGTTTCTCAGACTTGATGCTGTTTATATATGTTGGTGTGTATATATCTGTATGTGCGTATATATATATATCTGATATAAATAAAAGGGAACAGATATATCCATTCTAATACTGGTTATAACATGTAATTAAACACAATGTTTTTAATCATACTGTACTGCTTATAGTTTTAGAATATAAAGTTTTCATCAATATTTTAAAGAATGACAAAATGAACAATGAGGACATCATGAACAATTGTAACTTATTATAAATGCTTGTGCTCTGTGGTTTTGAGGTTAGTGAAATACCTTCACAGTCTAATCCTTGATGTTTGCCAGGGTTCGAACTCCAGTGGTGGGTGGTGCAGAGAACGATCATTCTCATGGCTTTCTGACAAGTTATATGAGAGTCGCCACATGGAATAGATTTGAGCCTTACCACGTAATATTCCCATACTAGCAGTGGATATATCACAGTCAACCTTCACTGTGGAGAAGGCACAATGTCTTTTCAATAAATGCTTGCACATCAAAACAAAGCTAGTCATATAGCTGTGGCACTGATAATTGCACTTATTGTTACAGCAGTTTACTGAGTGTGAAATACTTTCACTGTACATCAAACTTTGGCCGAAATACTGGCAATTCTAAAAACAATTTCTCTACAAAGCCCTATGTTGTAGGCTTCATAGTCAGATGTACAAGCACAGATTAATGTATTCATAAATGAACTATATTATATAAGATACAAAAATCACCATACATTTATCCCACACCAGGACACGCATAGTGGTGCCCCAGGACACACTGGTACCCCAGGACATGAGATTGTGCACCAGGACACACACATGAAGTTGCACCAGGACACACAAAGTGATGTACCAGGACACACAGTAGTGCCCCAGGACATGTGACTGTGCCCCAGGACACGTTACTGTGCACCAGGACACACATAGTGATGTACCAGGACATGTGATGGTGCACCAGGACCAGGGCATAAACTGGTCAAGCCTATCTACACCTCTGTGGACATCCTAGAAACAGGTTTCCAACCAGGAGTCTGGCCACTGTAAAAAGGATCAATCTTCCATTTAAAGTAGGCGGGCACTGCTTGAGAGGCAAGGAACCAATAGTCTGCACCCAAATAAGCCACACCTGTAAAATGGAGTTGCATAAGCCACACCTGTAAAATGGAGTTGCATGCAATACACAAGTCCTGAAACAAGGCCAAGTCCAGAAGTAGACGACACCATCCAGAAGTGGATGACACCATCCAGAAGTGGATGACACCATCCAGAAGTGGATGACACCATCCAGAAGTGGATGACACCATCCAGAAGTGGATGACACCATCCAGAAGTAGACGACACCATCCAGAAGTGGATGACACCATCCAGAAGTAGACGACACCATCCAGAAGTGGATGACACCATCCAGAAGTAGACGACACCAACCAGGACTTTCCGTTAGAGTTTATAACTGCTGAATGCTAAAAAGATACAGACAGTGACGAAACACTGACAAAATTGTGCAGCCTTTTTGTAACAACATTATAGCAGATAAAGGCCCAACATGACCACTACATCCAACAATAGCTCTTCACATCTTTGATAAATATGAAATCATTACTAATGTAAGATTCTAGAAAATTCTATCACAAAATTTGTAAACCTTGATTGAAACTACTCAGTTCCACTATAATTCTCAATGCCAATGTTTGTGCCAGGTACCTGTGGAGCACTATCTCTAATCCTTTCCATTTAATAATGGGGTTCTCTGTGGTCAAGCCGTTCGCCTCATACTCTGAAAATCTTGGGTTCATTTCACTCCAGGATTGCAATTTTTAAGGCGACCCATGGGGGTAATTCCTGGAGCTACAGAGTTCATGCTTTGTGCAATGCCCTCAGCAAGCAGCTAGTTATTCTGCAGAGAGAGGCAAGTCATGGGATAACCCTAGGTAATAAAATCACTCCTCTCGACTTTGATTCTCATTTAATGAAATTTGACAATAATGGCATACTCACTAAGATCAGTAGCCACAACCTCAAAATACTAACCTATCAACATCAGAAACAATACAAAGCATCTGTACCACTTTACGGCAGACACAAGCCCCACATGATCATTACAACCCAACAATAACCGATCACAACTTAACAAATAGAAATCTCCATGAAATCAATCCTCCCAACATAAAATTATATACATCTATCACAAAATCTTGTAAATCTCGACTTACTACACTGCATAGGCCAGGATTAGCCAACATGTCAACCGCGGACCAGTAGTCGATCATTAAACCGGTGGAAGTAGCCTGTGTCTTCTCCTCTGGCTCTGTTATCACCGTATCTGTATAACACTGCTGTCTGTACACAAGCGCTTGCCTGGCTTGAAACACAAAAATACACCCGCGTGTGTATACTCAGTGATTCAATGAGTATGATCCGGAGGGTTCAGGCAGGTTCAGTGCGAAGACAATGGCTTGAATCATTACAGAAGTCCACTGTTCGTGGAGTCACCTTTATTTTTGTTCCGGGACACGCAGGCGTCGATGGAAATGAAAGAGCTGACAGGTTGGCTGGATCCGCTATCACTACCGACGGTCAGCCTATGGATCATGCTGATATTATCAATGCCCTCAGAGAAATGGGAAGAATAGAGGACTTTGGTGGCAGTGAATCCACATCACTCGCCAGAATGGCAGACTTGGGAATTAAGATCGGCACAGCAAAAAACGAGACGCACACCAGCTACGCCAGAAGACTTGTTAATCAACATAGAACTGGTACTATTAGCCATCGGACGTTGGGGTTCATACTGAGGGGAGGATCTGAGCACCTATGGACATGTCCGGAGTGCAATGAGGATAACCCAACTAACTAACTAACTAACTGCTGTCTGTTTCATATTTTCTATATCATGTCTCCAACCTGAGAGGTAAGGGGGAGCACACAGGCAGGTTTCAAGAGGGTTTAAACAATTCTAAAAGTAAGTTAATTTGTACTTGTAATAATCCATTATACTTACATTTTGTTGAATTTAATTCTAAATTTTAAAACTATTTATTAAACAAAACGACAAGGACATTTTTGTTTTCATGAGGAGTTTGTACATCTACCATTTAAAATCTAATTAATATGATAACACATGCATTCAATTATAAATTAAGAACATATTCTGACCACAACATATCTCCATACTTTATATTCTCTTGTTTGTGATGAGGTGCTGTGCATGGTCTTCACGATTACATGGTGGCAAGCAGAAAGTCCGTGCAACAAGGGACAGCACGAGATACTTGTGCCTAGTCGAGGAAGCGAGGGAAAGCCCGAGCTAGCCTCGTGGTCAGTCGATCATGAGAAGTCAGAGTAGACGGTTGTAGTATTGGAAGACGTAGTCTTTATGTTGCGCAAATGTTTAATGTTTGAATATGTCGCGAGTGCTAAAGTGTAAATAATGTTTGAATATGTGAAATAAATGGACGAGAATAAACTGACAGAATGTACCAAGAAGACGAGCAGCGTTTGTGTTGTCAACCCTAGACGTTAAAGTTGGTGTAAATCTAGGTTCATGTCAAGTCTACGTCAAGGTTCAGTTCAAGCAGACCACGATTCATTCTAGGTTGAATCACGAGTCATTCCAAGTGAAGCTTCGAGTTATTACAAGTCTACCTCTTTGACTTATTACAAGTGGGGGCTCGTCCGGGAGGAAATTAGAAACCACGCGGACCATAAGCATAGGAAAACATTTTTGTTTCTTCCAAGGTAAGATAAACATGCGGAAAACAGTGTACTTCACCCGAGCAGAGCCTATAATTAACACAGCAAGCGCCGACAGGTCAGCTACCGACCAATGAAAACCGGTGTGTCATCTACGCCCTGCCACACACCGTATCACCAAGTTTTGCGGATTCAGGAAGTTTCATGTTTACCAAAGGTACATATCGTAAATATTATAAATCAAGTTTGTGTCGACCTGTTGGAGCGAGAGGACGAGCGATTGAATGTACGAATGTCTACGTGAGTGCCTGAGGAGAAAGGAGACCTGCCGACGAAATGTTAAGCTGAGATCGACCATGCCAGCGTGTGAGATGTCCAAACGTCAGTGATGAATCCATGGGACCCATCGTTGCTTGAATGCCTGCAGAAGACTATTCGTTAAAGGCTGCGTGAGTTTGTGTACGAAAGCGGTTCAATTAGACATCGACTGGACGATTCTCTTTTGTCGTGAGTTTTAATACGTCAATAAAGTAATGTCTCGTAAGCTCACATCGGTGTCGGCTTGTGCCAGGTGTGTAAAGTGAAGCGTGTCAGAATATCATCCACCACACACGCATGAACACCGCCTAGACAACGAGTAGAAATACAAACCCATTCATTACATGTTGCAGAATCTATTGTACTCTTTTAAATTAAATTGTGTTGCAGTGGCATAGGGGACTTGCTGTATGCTCAGAAAAAAAAAAAGGGGGGGGGGGAGGGGGAGGGGGAGGAGATGTGATCTGAAAAAGGCTAGAGACTACCAGACTATATTGAACATTTTTATTGTTTGATTCCCTCTATTTCCCTGTGTGGATTTTGAGGCTGAAAATGAACAGACTATTTTGCCCTTCAATGAGTCATTAAAGGCAACTAATTAGGGGTGCTTCCTTTGAAATCGGTATCTGCCTGACAGCTGAGGAACCAAAAGTCTGCACACAAACAAGCCGGATCTGTAAAACAGAAGTGCATGCAAAACTTTAAAGATCTGAGACAAGACCAAAGTCCAGAAGTGGATAAACAATCAAAATTTTACGCTGGAGTTAGCAGCCAGTGAACGATAAGAAGAAGGAGGAGACTCTATACAGTCTATAAAGTAGACAAACAACCTCTATACAGTCTATAAAATAGAGAAACAGTTAAATGAAAACTAGACTGTCAGAGATTTCTGAAATAAAAAGTAGCTCTCAAACAAAAAAGCTGGCCATCACTGGCTTACACAATGGCTTAATTATGGCAGGCATCACAAGGAGCTCTCCCTAGCTAATCACCCTCCCCCCCCCCCCCCTTTTTTTTAAAAATGACACTTTAAAATAATGGCCTAAATTACATGTGTTTATTTTCACAATCACTGACTTATGACCCCGCAAAAGTTGTGTGCTACACCACACCTTAACTATAAGTCAAACTGTTTCTCCACTCGGTCTGAAATCATTTCTCCGATGGCAAGTGAGGAAGTGGCACCTGGGGAAGGAGCATTGCGGACGTGCAGCAATCGCTTCCCTAGCTCACCTGTGCCACTGTCAAAGATAAAATCATCCACAAGATTGCCATCTCGATCCAAAGCTTGTGCTCGAACTCCTGATGGACCCCTGCGGACAAAGTTAAATGTGTGTTCTTTTTTTGTGTGTCTGGTTAATACATGCCATTTATACTTTGTTAAATTACACATTGTGTTTTATTTAAATGTTAGTTACATATCCTTCACAGGACTCTGCAAAACCAACCCTAGCATTTACTGTAAACTGTGTGGTTTTACTGACAATTTAACCTTCAGTAGGTTCTTATGGCTTTCTGAATTGTACAGTACTTATACTGTTGTCAAAATCGACACAAAGCGGTCTGTTACCAAACTGTCTGCAGTTGAATACATTACTGCATGGCTAAATATGACCATGGGACACCTGCCAGTCAGCCCTAAGTTCTTTAGTTTGATTCAGCCCCTGGCATCTTCTTGTTGCTCTTAATCAAGCCTGCCAACTGTCACTATGTTTTCAAGTAATATTTATCCTCATAACATGCCCACAAATTCTTTACTATTAGCATGTTCTTCTTTGTCTTCTTTGCGTTCGGTTTTGTATGCTCAGATGAGACCATCAGGTGGGTTGCTTCTATGAACTCGCAGAGAAGCATTTCCTTCAAGGCTCCCCACAGCTTGCTCTGCACACTTTGCTCTTGAAGATAGGTTGTTTTTTTTAAGAAGTTGTAGGTAGAGTGGGCAGGTCTGTAGAATGTGCTCAGATGTCTGTAGTCCTGTTTGACAGGCACACTGTCTGTCAGTTAGTTGTGTATCCTTTACAGGATGTTGCAGAACCAACCCCAGCAAATTTTGGCTGTTGTGGTTTTTCTAGGCAAATTTTACATTCAGTATTTTGCCATTGCTTTCTGAACAGTCAGCTTTTGGTACCGCTGTCAAAACCAACGCAAGACAAAATCGGCCACAGCTGTGATAAAACCCGGCACACCAGGATTACGAAGCGCATTCGCAACGCCTGAGCCACAGAAGACAATGTGGGGACTGTACAGTCTTTATTTTATGCATGAGGTAGTTAAGCTTGAAGTGTCCTGTTTGTAGATGGAAAATTGTTGTATGTTGCTTTCTGTTTGGTCTGCTGATGGGGTCTAATGACAATGAATGGGTGCGTTGTTTCTCCTTTGTTTCATTATTTGCAAGTCTGTCTGCTGACTCATTTCCTGGTTTGCCGCAGTGAGCAAGAATCCACCGAAGAACTATTTGATTGTTTTCTGAAAGTCTATTTAACTGGCATGTCGGTTCTCTCTCCATGTTGTCTCGTGGATCCCTATGAGTCGCCTGGAGGACTGACATGCAATCACAAGGGAAAACAGTTTTGCTGTGTTCTAATTTTTCTTTCCTCAAGCACTTTGGCTGCATCAATAATTGCTTGCCGCTCTGCTCTGAAATTGTTGGGTCTTTTGGAAGAGCATGACGTTTCCACTGTGGTCCCATCTTGCGACAGGATGACCAATCCAGCTCCTCCGTTTTTTCTGCTACCTCCAATGAACTATCGGCGTGTGCCCATTCAAGTTTTGGGTAAGAATTGCAGACATGTTCAAGGGTCTTTGCCTGCAGTACTAGGTCACATTCTTCAGCCTTTCTGTTTATGCCTGGAATTTTACTCCCAAATATGCGGGGGGGGGTTTCTTTTTTGGAATGATGTTGCCTTCTACGTACAGATCAACTTGTTTTATCTTTGTGGAAAGATAGAAGAGAGTTGAGACCGTTTTTGTCTGGTTTATTGTGACTCCCCAAGAGTCTGTCCATTTCTGAACTGTTTTAATAGCTTTCTGAATTCTTGTTTTAGTTGTTTCTATATGTTCAGTTTGGGTCCATATGGCCAGGTCATTTGCATGTAGGGCCTTGGAATGTGGTATGTATCTGACATGCACACATGCAAGCATAAGAATATGTATACATATAAGTGTGTATATATATATATATATATATATATAAATATATATATATATATATATATATATATATATATATATATATATATATATATATATATATATATATATATATATATATATATATATATATATATATATATATATATATATATATATATATATATATATATATATATATATATATATATATATATATATATATATATATTTATATATATATATATTTCTCTTTCCTTCATGTGCATATTTTAAATATATATATATATATATATATATGCACACACACACACACACATACAGGCAAATAATTAGTGTGGTTACACTTCCTATGTAACCTACAAGTCCCTACCTGGTAACGTCACTAAACTGGAGTGAAGGCACAAATTTCTGAAGCTGCTTCACTTGAGCTCGAATGTAAATCCCTTTATACATTTCCATAATACCGTAGCCCAAGTTCTTATATGCCAGCTTGCGCAACCCTCTGAAACATAGAATGTTTAATTACAGCAAAATCAAGGAATCTGGCTAACATTTTCTTAACTACTTCTCACTGGTATGTTTATTCTTGGCCCTACTATGGGAAAAACAAGAATAGACCCACTGCCTACCCAAAAGCATGTCGAAAGAGTCGACTAATTGGAAGCTTCCTTCAAAGTCGGAGTGCATTTGCCTGAGAGGCAAGGAACCAACAGTCTACATACAGATCTGTGCACACCCAACACTCAGGTTCTGGAACAGGACTGCAGCCCAGAAATGGACGAATAACCATAACTTTCCGCCAGAGTTCACAACCGGTGAACGCGAAGAAGAAGAATTCCTCTTTTGCTACTTCGGATGTCGAAGGAGAAATAAGGTTCTACTTCTTGCTCTTCTGGCCACCTTGGCCACAGATACATCGTGCTGTTGTAGTTTCTTTGATGTTATATTTCCCTTTTGTTGTTGGTCCATGTTGTGCTCATCAGGCTTCTTCCTTTTTAGTGAATGCCTTGTATAATATGGCTCCGTAAGACATTCTCTCTAAAGGGCAAACCATTTATTTGCTGTTTTTTGTATGTAATTTACAATTGGTTCTATGTTGATTTCTTTCCTCTTATGTCTTCATTCCTGATTATATCTCGTCTGGTTGCTCCTGCAACCCTTTGTAGAAGAGTTTACTGACTACTCTATACATTTTATACATTATTTATTTTGGTTCCATTCTTCTATTGCCCTGATCTATTCCATCTCAGCTTTTTTGTAAAAAAAATTTTTGTCTTATAGTCCTGTAATTTTCAATCAATCAGATGTCATCAGCAATCAAGGTGGGATACACTGAATCTCCAACATGTTCTTTCACCCTGAAAATACTCTCTGAAACTGATGTTCGTCAGTCTTGATGTTATTCTCCCACTCATATCAATGTCTACCTCTTGCGCGATTGCCTTCAATTTCTCCCTCCCATATGGTTTTCATAAGAGTGTATGTCTCTTAATAAGGCCAAGATACTTCTCTCTTTTTATTTTTCTTAAATTTCATTTAGCAACTCTCTTTTCATTCCAGTTCTTTTCAGAATCTCTGAATTTTTTGTTTTTGTTTCTATGAAAGTGGCATGACGATTCTGGACAGAGGCTTGAGAAAAAGTTAAGACTCCTGCCACACGTCCTTGTTCTGCACTACAGATAATGGTTTATATTGGCCTAAACCAAGCTGGCAGGGGATCAGCTTAGGTTAAAATGTCTGTCCTTCGAGTGTCCTACTGCATGACAGCAAAGGTTCAATGCCCTGATATCCTTCTTCTTCATGTTCACCAGCTGTAAACTCCTGTGGAAAGTTCTGGTTGTTCATCCACCTCTAGACTTTAGTCTTGTTCCAGAACCTGAGTATTGCATGCACATCCACTTCACAGATCTGAATCACTTTATGCAGACTGCTGGTTCCTTGCCTCTCCGGCAGATGCACTCTGACTCTGAAAGAATGCCCCAGTTAGTTGACTTCTAATAACATACTTGGGGAGGTAGGGGGTCTTTCTTGTTCTCCCCCACAACGGGCCCCAGTACCCACACAGAGAAAATACCCAGATATACACAGCTTTCAGTTGATTCTTCCATTCTGTTTAAAAGGACATAACAGACAGCATCAATTACCTGAAGCTGAGAGCATCATACAGGTCAGACAAGCTGACCTGAGTGTAACCATAACCTTCCCGTTTGAATGCCAGCACAGCATTGGGTCCCAGCCAAACACTGCCATCCATTCGAGGGGTAAAATGCACACCAAGGAATGGAAATCTGGGATCTGGTACCTGGAGACAAAAATCATAATTATTTCTTCTTCATCAGCATTCCGAACCATTGCACATTTTTGCTGCAGATATAACCCAATACCATTCATCTCTGTGACTAGTCTTTTTTTTTTTTCTTTGTTATCTGCCAATCTTTTTACAATCATAACATCTTCTTCTTTCTTCTTTAGGTTCACCGGCAGTTAACTCCAGCAGAAAGTTCTGGTTGATCATCCACTTCTGGACTCTAGTCCTGTCCCAGAACCTGAGTGCTGCATGCACATCCGTATCACAGGTCTGACTCATCTGCATGCAGACTGTTGCTTTCTTGCTTCTCAAGCAGATGTACTGCGACTTCAGTAATCCAAGATTCACTGCTAAAGATATTACCCATATCAATTCACCTTTTTGACTGACCTTCTCTTTCCATTTGGGGACTCTACGTACTTGAAGTTCATTTTGTATATTATCTCTCCACCCTCTTCTAGATCTACCCTGTGGCCTAGTCCCAGTCAGTTCTCTTATGCACAGTTTCAACTCTCTCTCTCTGTTCTATGTCATTCTTTCTAATCATAATTATTTATTTATATGTTTTTTCTTCTTCTTATTGTGTTTACCCTTAAAAGGATGGCTGGCACAGTGTGCGTCCTTACCTGCACAGGCCTGCCTGTTACACCTGGCTGGTGGAGCCATTACAGGTGCCCTAACTGTAACTTCTCTGGGGGTGGAAACGGGGTACCTGGGATCTACCTTGTTGGTCTGCTAGCCAGACTGAGATTTTGTTTGAAGTTTTGAACAACGGATCAACATCATGACACAAGCGTAGTAACCCATAAGTGCTCCGTTCTTTTTCTAACTAAAGTCTGAGTCCCAAGAAGCTCAGCACAGTGCACAAGCTCTGTAGCACCGGCGAGGATCCTGAAATACTTTGGGTAGATTTTTAAATCTAAATTTCGCCCAGGCAGGGCCGTTAGTCTACTCTTTTTGATTTCCAACTGCCAAGGGATTTTTTTACGAGCGTAACAATGCACACAGGCGTCTGATGTCACAACCTAGAGATCAGGGGAAATTACTAGAAGTCCACGTGAAAAAAATCATAGCCCTTACCCGAGACTGAACCCGGAACCTCTAGCACTCGAGGCAGACACCATACCTTAGCGCCCTTTGTAATCTCAGCATGGTATGGCAAACCTGTAAGTAGCATGCCAGAGGGGACAAACTGATCGATAGATCAACTGCATTAGGTTTTCAGCTAGGTAGCAATATCTGTACTTTTTTGGGCCTAACAAATCAGATTTCGGCAAACCCTACATCAGTCACCTTTTACAACAGGCCAGTTAGGGCGGCATATTCTTTTTTTTCCCTCTAAACAATGGGGTCCTGTAACAAACACAGGAAGGAAATCAATTCAACAGTAGAAAATACCAGACAACCAAGCCATACAGGATAAAGCTGGCCCAATGAAGCTGATGCCCTCAATTTATACATTTTAAAGGACTTTTTTGTTTGTATCATGTGTTTTTATGTAATTACATCTAATGATGAATATAACGTAACAACATCATGCAGTAAGTTACACTGCAATGTTTTCAAGCCAATGGTTCTGTATGTCTAATTCTGACAAGGTTTACTGTCCCTTTGACTGAAAGCTGGAGAATCACTAAGACACAGAATGAACGCTAAATGAATATCAAAACAAACGTTTGAGGAACATGTTGAATTCAAAAGGAATAAAGAATTAAGAGAAAGACTTGGCAACCACTGATAACAACGGTTATAAGACAAATAAGATGGCACTATATTGAAAACATCCTGAGAAGAAATGAGCAGAGAATAACCAAACAGGCCCTACAATGGAAAATAACTGTAGTGAGAAATCAAAGACACCCCCCCCCCCCCCCACACACACACACACACACACAAAACAGCAACAACACTAAACTTATGCTGATGAGAGAGGGCAACGGTGCTGAACTGAATTCTATCCATGATTTCAAAAAGATTGCATGAGACAGAACAGAATGTAAGAATGGACTGCAAGCCCTATGTGAAACAACAGGACAATAAATGAATGAATGAATGAATATCTGAATCTTTGACTATCCCTGGTCTACCTACAAGGCTGCAGGTTTGTCTCTGTATGTGCCCATCCCTTGACATTTCCAACATGAAAGAACTACTGATTTGTGACTTTTCTTATTTCTGTCTTTAGTATTACGTCTGATGACTGTCGAGGTAGTGTAATGGCTAGATGCTCACCTACCAGCCCAATGGTCTAGAGTTCAAATCCCCATTAGGGTGGATTTTTACGTCAAAACTGACCTTGTCTCCCAGACTAAAATGGTTGCAGGTAATGTTATGGGGGGTAAAGGCAGCGCCTGCACTAGGATGATCACATCAGTCACTGAGTGTTGTCTGGATTCTAAAAATGTAGAACTAGCACTATATGTTCGATGCGCCAAAGGTGAGGTGGAAAGGGTCCTTTACTTTTCCTTTATGTATTACTGATGACTTTAGTGCATTTGTCTTCTCATAACTCTCTAGTCCCAATTTTGACACCATATTTGCTAAACCGTCTGTTTTTCTTTCCATGTCATTGCTGTTTTTGTTTGTTAACTTAGTAAAACAATGTCAACTGCAAAGTCAAGATCCTCCAATTGTATGTTCTCCATTCAGCAGGATGATGATAATGATGATGCTGATAATGATGATGGGGACGATGAAAGGATACCGTTTAGGAACTAATCATCCTCTATTTTCAGCCCATGAAGTATGTCAATGTTTTTACACCCAAACTTACTGGATAAATATTTCCATTAACTAGATTGCTCTTCTCCTGCTTCAGCAACAAGTATTCCCCTCTGAAAGGAACAATCCTAGGCTCTCTGTTACAACCAGACTTTTCTGCCAGCCGGTCTGACTGCAGCCCACCACAGGTTACCACATAGCGGCAGTCGACCACTTGATTCTGAAAACATGGATGTGGAAGCTAGATAACAATACACAAGAAAAGCATGCTGAGGAAGGTCAGGACAGGCATGCTTCATGCAGAGTGGCATGCTTCACTGCTGAGGACACAGGTGAGGAGTACTGTCTGGATTTTTTCACCAGGAAACGCAGGTGTGTTGGGAAATGAGCAGGCGGACAGACTGGCTGGCTTTACACAACTTGGTGGAATACTGATACATGATAGGGCAGACGTGGTTAGTACCTTGTGGGAGAGCGTGTACAGTTTGGAGGAGCAGATGGATCACCACAGTCTGGTGAGATTGATGCGGGGGCAAGTGACGAGAGGTTCTGGCAGATGCTCGAGGCTCAGAGGAAAGGCAAAATGGACGTTTAATCAGAATGCTTCTGGCACCATTAGTATCGGAACTCTTCATTGGCTGCTGAAGATGGGGACGGAGCGCTTATGGGAATGCCCCTAGTGCTGTGATGTCAGTTCTTGAAACAACTCAACTGGTAGGTAGGTGTATCTGTATCAAAACCAGGTATGACATAAGAGGTGACTAAAGTAGCTAGGTGTTGAGACTGATGCCTCAGCTCAAAAGACAACCTGTAACTGGAAAATGCAACTAATCATGGACAAATCCACAAAAGCCTTGAGTAGTGTGTGTTAGTTAAGGGTCTCCGCAACACTGGAAGAGGAAAGGAAGAGGAAGATGAAGAAGAAGAAATTCTCATTTTTCACCACACTTTCAGTCCCAAGAAAGACATCATACTTTCACAGGTTCCTACCCAGAAGCTTAATAAATGCAAGATGCACCGATTTTATGTCTTTTTTACTACCCCTTGGGCCTCTGATGCTAGACTCCCTGGAACTGAAAGAGTTAAAATATATAATCAACACATGTATTTAGAAGCATGGACAGAGCAGATATCATCAACGCTATACCGCTGATAACGATGAATCTCTGATGCTAACATGATTGCGAGACATGAGAGTAAAGCATGGCGAAACACCTCTACGCCGCCTTTGAGGCCGAGATAGGAGACATTATAATCAACTTCTTGTGGGAAAAATTTGTAGAAGTATCTTAGAGTGGCTGCTGCATCGGAGGACTGAGCCCGCATAGAAATGCCCAATGTTCAGTGTTGTCGATTGTGATAACATAACGCACAAACACACTTATATATAGTAACTTTTTTTTTAAGCCAGTGGTATATCGAGCAGATGATTCTAGGCTCATATTTTTACAGACCAATTTGCACTCACAGGCCGCCTTTATTCTTTGAAGGACATAACCAGCTACCCATTTTAGGCTGGGTTTACCTGGGAGCCAAGGTCATTTGTGAAAAAATCTGCCTCAATGTGGATTTTTACCCTAGTCTCTCATTTTGTATGTGTGCCTTCATAGATGCAAGCTTGTACCTGTGTGATGGAAACCAAAATGGTCCAATACAGAGGTTCTGGAAAGGCTACAAATGAAAAAAGAATTGCTGAAAGAAATAAAAAAGAGACAATTGAAATACTTTGGCCACATTAAAAGACATAATAAACTTTTAAAAACCATACTCGAGGGAAAGGTTAAAGGCAAGACAGGAAGAGGTAGGCAGCAATATAAGTGGGAGGATAACATCAAGAGATGGACAGGCAGCAGTCTGAGAGAGTGTACAACCAGGACAAGAGACGGAGTGTGTTGGAGATCCATTGCAGCCAACCTTCATTGTGCAGATGGCACCTGATTGACTAACTGATTTATCCATGTGATAATCCTACAGATTAAAACATAATAAAATATTTATTTACTATCCTTGAAAACTGAGCTATGTAACAGGCACATTACCCATAAGCAAGAAAATCTGAGATGAAAATTAAAGCAGTACATCAGAAAGTTACCAAAAAAATACAACATAAGAAACACATACAATTGTTTACTAAGCCGATTCACAGTAATCCCCATTACTGAATTAGACATGAAGGAGACACATATTAAATTATATTTTCTGCTGAAGCAAATATTTTATGCAATTTAATACCAAATGTAATATCTCAAATCACAACGGAAATCAAAAGATCAAGTGTCATGCTAAAATAAGCAATATTTAAAAGAGGTTATTTGAAACATCTGAAATATTAATTAGTAGAAGGAAATACGTACAATGTACATATTATGTGTGCTTATTTAGCAAGTTTGTAAGTGTGTACATGTGCGTATCTCTCTCTCTCTCTCTCTCTCTCGTTCTCTCTCTTTCTTTCTTTCTTTCTTTCTTTCTTTCTTTCTTTCTTTCTTTCTTTCTTTCTTTCTTTCTTTCTTTCTTTCTTTCTTTCTTTCTTTCTTTCTTTCTTTCTTTCTTTCTTTCTTTCTTTCTTTCAGTCTCTTTGTTTTATTAAATACAAACCCACCAACACTGGACAACAGAATACTCTGAAAACTGAGGGTGCCACAGAATAACTGTTATAACGGTGAACAAGGCTTCTGGTATTTGGTCCTGCCGGATTCTCACCTTTAAGCCGCTGGGTGCTAGCTAATCTTTCAGAATACAATCACTGGAGGTAAAGTGTGTTTTAACATTTGTGTTTAATTTTTTTTCACTTTTTATACCCTTACCCCCATGGGACTGCAACGTACGCCAGAGTAGTACGTGGTGCAGCCGTTACAGATGCCTTAATTATATCTTCTTACAAGTTTCAACATTCAGAGCAGACTTTTTGAGTTATGGGGTTGCTGAACCCCATTTAGCAGCCCATAGGGAAAAGACATTCATCACTCTGTCAGTTTGTCACCATTGGGTAGTGAACTGATATATGACAAGGCAGATGTGGTCAAGGCCCTTTGGGAACAAGTAAAGAAGTCAGAAGAGAAACTAGATTATTGTGGCCTGGACAAAATGATGCACCTGGTTGTGACCAGAGGGTCTTTCGGGCTCACTACACTCAGAGGAAAGGCAAGACAGACATCTAACTAGATTTATGACTGGTACAATTAGTACTGAAACTCTACGCTGGCTGATGAAGATGGGGATGGATATGGGAATGCCCAGCGTGCTGTTATGTCAATTCTTAACTCAACTCAACTCAACTCTGTTTGTTTAAAGGTTTTTTTATTTTTTTATTATAACATTTCCTTTTTAATTAACAGTCTTATACAAGGTTGACATAAATTTATGGAGAAGAAGAATGTTAAGTGAAATCCTGCCTTCACCAATTCTAAAAATGCAAAGTGAGAATCACAGCGTCCATGACACTGCAATGATAATGTAAATGCCCAGCTCCATCAACAAGAAGTAAAAATACATCAGTTCCCTGGAAGGATACAAAAAGCTAACATACAATTTGTTTACTAAACTAAAGAGAAGAGAAACTGACAGATGCAAAATTGGTAAAATAATGACTAAACATTAGCTGCAGGAGAGTCTTACACACACAGCGGAGACAATTATTCTGACCAATACCAGCACCTTTGCTGCAGGAGAGTCTTACACACACAGCGGAGACAATTATTCTGACCAATACCAGCACCTTTGCTGCAGGAGAGTCTTACACACACAGCGGAGACAATTATTCTGACCAATACCAGCACCTTTGCTGATGAACTCTATGGAGATAATAAATTCCAACTGATAGCAGAGTTCTTTAAACAAGTACCACTTGATGTCTGAAGACATGAAAAGAAGACAGATTTTCAAGAAATTTAAGATTTTTTGCTAACAAGAAAACTGCCAAATCTATCAGATTAAGAAAGAGAAGAACAAGGACACTGTCAAATTCATGTGCACTGCAGCAGATACAAGTACACTCTGATGAATATAGGGTAGAGAAACTAAGGCAGCCACTGCCACCTGATCTAGCAGTCAAAAAACATGTAAGAGAAATTATTAAAAGAGAACCAGGTTATTAAATTATAATATAGCCATAGCAAAGGAAAACCAGGCAAAAGATGAAATACAGCATTTTTTTGTTTAAATTGTCTTTCTTGGCACCTTTCCAGATGATAGTGTTAAATATGTTTCCTCGAGAGAGCCATGCTCTATGTCTTGAAGGTTTCTGTCTCAAAACTGTTGTTATCAGTGTCTATTTAACTTACAATCTGCTAATGCTATTATAACTGTATGGGACCGAAAAATGGCGAGGAAGACAACTGGTCAACCCACTCCATGACCTAACATTTCCAAAGGTAATACATGTTATGGCACTACCTTTGCTTTTACAGACAAAGAACTGAGGCTGGAAGGTTTCCGGCTAATGGGGGGCTTTGGCTCACATAGCTGGATCGCATCAATCTGGTTAAGTACTCCCTCAAACTACAACTGGCCTGGCAAGTCGGTAGTGAATGAAATCTTGTTCGAGGAAACAATCACACGAGAACTAACACAAGGTAGTGCACCACAGACGTCCCTGTCACTTCAGACACAATGGAAGCAGTTCTAGAGGTTGACCATGTAAGCGATGGATAGATGGAATATCTGAGGCCATAAATACCAGCATCTACCTAGCACACAGCAAGGCCAGCAGCTGATGCCCCTTCAAAACCTGATGCTGCAAGGCAGAACAGGACTGGAGGAAGAGGAGGAGGAGGAGAAGAAGAAGAATAAGAGGACTGGAGGAAGAGGAGCAGGAGGAGGGGGAGAAGAAGAAGAAGAAGAAGAATTAAACTAAACTGTCTTCAACATGTGGAATCTTACCTGTTCATCTTCTCCATGGATTTTGACTTCATGATTGAGGCCGGATGTGCTACCCTCCGGACTCTCTGTGTTCACACTAAATTTGGTCACATTGAAATTTGTATAAATTGTTCCTCCCCGTTTCTCAAATTCTTTGCCATAATATTTGGTGACCAGACCCCAGTCAATAATGCCAGTATGAGGAGAGTGGATGGCCTTTAGACCCTGGAGAATTATAGGAAGAAATCTTGCATACTTAATATTATGATATAATATTGTAATAATTAACAAATAGGGTACTGTATGTGTAATACTAATGATATAATGCAACAGTGAACAAACAGTGTGTTGCATGATTAACGCTAATGACATAATGATGTACTGACCAGCAAACTGGTTACTGTGTATGTGTAAAACAAATGGGTCCTATTCACTTTTCCCGGCCCATCTACACAATTTCTCAGTCTGGTCTAGGTCAGAGGGATGTCAGGTTGTACTGTTTTCTTCGAAGAGTCTCTCGTGGGACCTAGGCTCAGGCTGTGGTTAGGGGAGTTTGGGTTAGGGCCACTTTTATATGTTCTAGGGCCATTTAAAGCTGTGTCATCATGTAGTATAGAATATGCGACATCGGCGCTGATGTAAAAGGAGTCAAGACCACGTGAAACCCCTATGAAATAGAACAGTCTGAGAAAGTATGAATGAAAGGTCAGCAAGTGTGCAGATGGGCCGGGAAATGTAAATAGAACCAACAAATGAAAACATGTTTTGCATAACGGAGCTCATCTTTTACAGACTATCCTGTTAGAAAGCTTGATCTGCTGTTACAGTAATGCAAACACATTTATATACCACTGACTTTTATTTCTGTAAGGGACACTTTTCTTAATAAAACTCAAGCTGAAAATTGTGAGCATAATTGGATGCACAGTGAGATATTACAAGGCATGATCAAAGAAAACCCTTCTAAATGGCTTTATTACAAATGTCTGAAAGATATACTGGTAGGTTCTCCTGCATTATGCCTTCTCATGACTGTATGTGAGTTTATTTAAGAAGCATTTTCAGCTTGAGAAGGAGTCAAAATTTGCAATGTCAACAACTGCTGCAATAATGTCACAGAATGTCTATCTCCTAGATGAAGTGGACAAGTAAATGTCCATTTTCAATGTCATGATGTGCATGTGGCATACAGTGCTTGCAGATATTTGTTTACAGACCAATTAGCAAGTTCAGGTTATCAAGACCCAAGAAGCAAAGAAATACTGACAGCATAGAAGATATGAACGTCAAGGAAAATTGGCTAGTAAACAGTAGCTAATGCCGAAACTGAAATATTTTGGCCATATCAAGCACCTTGACGGACTGGAAAGAATGATAGCAGAAGGCATGATACCAGGAAAGAAAGGCAGGGGCCTTGGGTGCGAAAGTGCACAAGGCAGAAGATCTGGCCAGAGACAGTTTATTTAATGTAGTCAGTGATGAGAGCGACATTCTGCAAAGGATCTGTTGATGAATTAGCACTAGGATCGCAATGTAGCAATATCATGGTGACTGGATTTACCCAATTTCATGTTGACTGGATTTACCCACTATCATGGTGACTGGATTTACCCAATATCATGGTGACTGGATTTACCCAATATCATGTTGACTGAATTTACCCAATATGATGCTGACTGGATTTACCCAATATCAGGCTGACTGGATTTACCCAATATCAGGCTGACTGGATTTACCCAATATCATGCTGACAGGATGAACTGATGTATGACAGGTTATATATTGTGAGGGTCCTTTGGGAGCAAGTGAACAGTATGGAGGTGCAGATAGATCATTACGGTCTAAGGAGAATGGCGCTGTGAGGAGTTACCAGGGGATTGACCTACGCTCAACACTCAGGGGAAGGATGAAACAGGTATACAATCAGATGGTGACCGGTACCATCAGAACTGGAACTCTTCGCTTGCTGCTGAAGATGGGGACTGAGCACTTATGGGAGTGTCCCGAGTGCTGTGATGTTGATTCTTAATTCAGCATGATGACTGGATTTACCCAATACCATGCTGACTGGATTTACCTCTAGTCTCACTTCCTGATTCTTGTTTTAGTATGAGCTGACCTGGAGGCCTGGGTCATATTTAAAAATGTGCCTTGATGGGGATTCCCATCCATGACAAACCAGATAACTGTGTTGGCCACTGCAATACTACTGACTTCCATTTTTGTTTACTTATCCAGACATTGATCTGAGGGAGGATGTTTGTGATTTCACTAGGCAATGTTACATTCAATAGTTTGCCATTGCTTTCTAAATGGATGAAATTTAAACTATTGTTCAAACCATTGCAAAGTGGTCTGCTGCCCAACTGCCTGTAGATGTAATCGAAACTGACGGCTAGGAATTATGCAGCACATTTGCAACATTTAAGCCACAGACACCAATTCATAAATAATTGAGGATTGGCTGGCTGAGTGGTTAGAATATTGGGCTTTCATGAGAGAGACCTCGGTACAAATTGTAGGTCAAGTGATTTAGGGGGAAGACAAAATCTGTCAGGGGTAAAAATACACATCCTAACAAGAACAGTTCATGGTGAATGCAGTAGCCATACAGCCCTAAAATCCTCAGACTGATGCTAGCCGCATTTTTATAAACCAACCAGCACTCAGTGGGTTGTGCTTCAATACCACATAAGCCGCTGGTACTCATCTTACATTCTTCTTTTTATTCTGGGAGCCAGGTAAAAAATTTTTTTTTAATCTGCCGTTATATGGATTTCAAGCTATATTCACTATGCAAGCAGGCAAGCTTCATAGCAACTGAATTACTGCTAACTTCCATATTTGTTAACCTATCCGTAAATAATTTGTTTCATTGTGACCTCTGTGTGTTTTCAATACCACGATTACAATTATAGAACTAATCATAAATTTGAAGGAAATACATAAATCATTACCTACCACACAATTTGGTTCTATTTCCTTGATCACGTCTGGTCCTACCATCCTCAAATCTTTAACCCCATTCTTCAGACCTCGATCCATTAGCACTTCAAGTCTGGGCACCTCTTCCGGGCTTGTGGCCACAATAAGCTTCAACATAAACATAAAGGTCAAGTCAAGATGACAAGCTTCACCACATTGGGTGTACACTCTATGGCTCAGTCTCTCTCTCTCTCTCTCTCTCTCTCTCTCTCTCTCTCTCTCTCTCTCTCTCTCTCTCTCTCTCTCTCCGCAGAATGGCTAGCTGACTGGGCTTGTGGCCACAATAAGCTTCAACATAAACATAAAGGTCAAGTCAAGATGACAAGTTTCACCGCACTGGGTGTACACTCTATGGCTCAGTCTCTCTCTCTCTCTCTCTCTCTCTCTCTCTCTCTCTCTCTCTCTCTCTCTCTCTCTCTCTCTCTCTCTCTGCAGAATGGCTAGTTGACTACTAAGAGTGTTGAACATAGCATGAACTCTGTAGCTCCAGTGACGATCCTCAGGGATGTGCATAAAAGCTGCACACATGAATCAAACATGGGTCCGTGAAATGAACCCATGATCTTTAAAGTGCGAGGCAAACGAAATATAAATAAAAGAATTTTATCATTAAGTGAGCTACACTGCAAATCTGTCAAGCATCTGGCTCGGTAAATCTGATTTTGACTGTTGTTCTTTCTGGCCAAAAAAATCTGCCTTAATATTTCATATTCAAGCAGTTCTAGAGTACATGTTCTGCTGTTTGTGGCAGCTTTCCACAGGTGCACATGGCTGATATGCCTATCTTGAATTTTGTGTACTTCTGGTTGCATAATTAGTTGTGCCCGGTTCGGAGGTGAGGATAATGACTTTTAAAATGCAAGGACTAACTGTTATCAGAATTTTAAAAATTGCCTTAACCAAAAACAGTAATCCTGCCTATCTGCCATACTGACTGGAAGTCAACCATTTAATCTGTATAACATAGGAGACCATCCCAGTAGCTCACCTACCAATGTCATGGCTCTTAGGGTTATTGGAATGCACAAGCCTCTCTACTACTTCAAGGAGTTGCATTTTAAAACAATGAATCAAACTGTATCTAGTAGCTATCGGTGTATTCTTTCTCTGGCTTAACATTTTAAAACAATAAATCAAATTGTGCCCCTGGAAGCACCTATAAACCTTTTGTTTTTTCATTTTCAAACAAAAAATCAAACTGTATCTAGATGTTTTTGTTTTTTCTTTTCAAACAATGAAACAAACTGTACTTGGCTCATATCCATATTTTCTTTATTTGGTTTTGGTTTGTAAAGCATCTTCTTCTGCTTTACGTACTCTTTTACCGCTTAACGTGTCGAGGGAGACATAAGGTCCTGCTTCGTGCTCTTCTGGCTTCTTCGACCATAGACATATCATGGTGCTGTAGAGATTCTATGAAGTTATCTTCCCATCTTGGTCGACCTCTTGCTCTATGTCCCTCTCCTCTTTTGATATATGCCTTGTATGGTATATCATCAGGAGGCATTCCTCCATTTGTAAAGTATCATATTCATAATACAATTATACTCCCACAAATCCTCTAGTCTCCTCCTTCAAATGTTAAAGGTTTCAATCAAAAGTGAGAAAATAAACATTATAGCCCATGCCTCAAGGCTAGATCTCTCACTGCAGAGTGACTGATTACCTGACACAAGTATTGCACACAAGATGAACCTCATAGCTCCAGCAATAGCCACTCAGAGATTGACAGAAAGTTGCACAAACAACTGCAATCAATTAGGTGCCATCTCCACAATGAAGGTTTGCTGCAATGGGTTTCCAACATGTCTTTCTTTCACTTTGGATATACACTCTCATACTGTCATCTGTACATCTCTTAATGCTGTCCTCCCACTTGTAACACTGTCTACTTCTGGCTAGCTTGTCTTCAACTTATCCCTCCAGTATGGTTTTGTGTTGTGTTATCTATTATTAAAGAAGAAATATCGAATTGTCTTTTTTTTTCTTCTTAAATTTCTTTCAGCAACTTTTATTTCATTCATAGCTTCTTCTGAACATTTGTATCTGACTGTTCTGTTTCCATGAAAAAGACCTACTTTTATCAACTGAATGTGGTCTGAACATGAACCCAAGACCTTCAGAGCCCTTCCTTTCACAGAATACAGGAGGACCTCATCAGAGTAAACAAACAGTGAACAAAAAGTGTAGCTTGTCACATTTGGCCCTCCCATAATATCACCAGAATCACAGATATGCTTAGGGTTCTTATTTCATCCTATACATTTGGCTAAGCCAACCAGGTATTTATCACTTTGCCTTCCCCTTGCTCTCTTTTCATAAATCTTGCCATTTGTTCCCAAGTTCTCAAGTCTATTCCTTCTCATAACATGTCCAAAAAACATCTGCCATTTGAAGGTTTGTAGGTTGTGAAATGGTGACTATTCTTGGCATTTTGAAAATAAGTAGTTTGCCACTGCTTTCCTTGCTACTCTACTCACTCATCAGAACTGTCTAGGTCAAGCACCTTGCTGTAAATTCCTTGTACACTTTCTTCCTTCTTCTTTTTCTACTCCTCCTGTTACCTTTCATCTCTCAATGAAGAACAGGTCCCCAACCAAGACAGGTCAAGCCTTTGCTAGACTTTGTTCAACACTGGTTTTTGCAGTGAAAGTATCAAAGAGATGAGACACAATTAAACAGAGAACCCAAAAAAATAACACTTAGCACATTACACACCTTGCCACACTTCTTGTATGGTATATTGTGCTTATCACAGTAGTTGTAAGTCATCTCCAGCCCCTTGACACAAAGTTTAGCCCTCAATGAACCTGGCACATAGTAGATCCCTGCGTGGATCACTCCACTGTTGTGTCCACTTTGATGGACAGCTGCAAACAGAGTGTACACAGAAAACATTTCAAATGAGAGTATCTTTCACTTCTATTATAGATAAATATAAAGTGCTGCAATAAATCAGCTACGATCAGCGTCTGCTCTACAATAAGGGGAGTAGACTGCAAGAACATTTGAACAGGCCAAGTTCAACATGCAGAAGGTCTAACATACAAATAAATACTACTTAAGCTGAAGTAATGCAGGTGAGCAGAATTCCTAGTCCGCTACATATGGAATGCTACTTGTCTGAAACCATGTGAAGAAATTAAATAAATAGGAAGTATATTCCCGAAGGCGGGGAAAAAGATTGGGAAACTGAATACCAATGAGCCAGTGCACTTAAATATCAACTGACCCCATTATTAAGACATCCAAACATAAGTATGAGCGAAAAGAAAAAGATTATAAACAGCACATTCATTCCAACACTGTGCTACCAGTGCCAGACTTGGACATTTCAAAGGCTAACCTACATGAAATTAACACCTGCAAAATTAGATGCATGAGAAAAGCCGCCGACTTAACCATCCGAGACAAAGTTAGAAATTATATTATCAGACAGACTGTAGGAACAACACCATGCAGCAAATTCAGTGAGAAACTGAAGATCAAATGGTTTGGTCATTTAGTAAGAATGCAGCCAGAACAACAACCAACGCAGGCACTACACATGAAATGATCTAAAGTGAAAGCAAGAGGCCGCCCTAGGAGATAAGAACTGATGACATTAAAGAGCTTTTACATCAACACGAAATGACAAAAGCCAATCCTGCGCATCAAGCACTGGGTCGCAAACTACTCCTTCCCACAACGCTTAACGGCAGAAGTGGAAATTCAAAGCAATGTTTCCCCGATGTGAATTTGAACAAAGAAGACACAAACAATAGACTGCACAATTTATTGCCTGGCATATTTCGCTGTATCTCGTCAGGTGCATACTACAGTAACAAGTGAATAAATGAAGCAAATAGCTGAATCCTAAAAACTGAAACACAAATTCGAGTACATTCTACACTGTCTGTTTCACCAAGGTAACCTTAAGGAAACTACCATTTCTTTCTGCCTATAGAGATCCGGTTTTAACCGGTGGATCGCGGACGCTTCCGCGTCAACCGTAGATTACTCAGATACGCGGAAGCGTCCGCGATCCACCGGTTAAAACCGGATCTCTGTAGGCAGAAAGAAATGGTAGTTTCCTTAAGGTTACCTTGGTGAAACAGACAGTGTAGAATGTACTCGAATTTGTGTTTCAGTTTTTAGGATTCAGCTATTTGCTTCATTTATTCACTTGTTACTGTAGTATGCACCTGACGAGATACAGCGAAATATGCCAGGCAATAAATTGTGCAGTCTATTGGAAGTGGAAATTGACAATGATGATGATGATAAAGTTCTGCAAGAGAGAGGTGGCTAGAAAGCTGGAGTCTGGGTGTCTTTGGTTTAAATCCCCTTCAAAGTGAGAATATCTGTCATTTACCTGGACTCTTTGGCTGATCCGTGTTCAAAAACTCAAAACCTCAAACCTCCTTCTCATCACATAACCAAAGAATGTAGATTGTATCTTTCTGATGTGGGCAACCTACTTTTCTTCATGAGTCAGTTTCTTTCAAGACATCCTCATTACTCCTATGTTTTTGTAAAATAAAATAAAACAAAGTAGACTGTTGTCAAACCCTAGAGGCCACTGACATTGCATGTATGTTGTTGAAAACAGGATACAGGAAAGACACAAGCACAGAGGACGTTAGCCCAGGTGACAGTATGCCCAAACGTCAGTGCGCGCTTGTCAGATGTAGATTTTCCATGGACTTCTTAGTCCCTAGTCCTGGGTGTAAAACACTCATGAGATTTTATTCACATTCTCCCTCTGGGCATTCTTACTCTTCTGCCCTGTTTCCCCACTGGAGCTCAGGCCATCAACCAACTTGTGAAAAGTTGTCTTATTTTTTATGACAGTATGCTTCTTCTTTTTCAGAGATCAACTATGCCTCTATTCCCAAATGGATCATAAACTGAAGGGTGTGCATTAGTGTCCCAACATTTATCTTGTAGAGATGTTCCTGTGGGCCAGATTTCTTCTCTGACTGGCAACGTCTGGGTAATCCTGTAAGACATGCACTAGAGTTTGCTCTGGTGAACCACAACAAGATACAGCAGAGATAAAAACACCCATTTGATATAGGTGTATTCTTACAGTTTCCGGTTCTGAGTCTACAAATGTTGACCTGGGCAATTTTATACTGGCATGCTCTGGTCTGTAATTTGTATTCTTCTCTAACAGCATACATGTCATAACTTGTTCACCCTATGTCCTTACAACCTTACTGACCTTAAACTCAAATTCTCTCTCCATGTTTCTTATTGGCCTCTATTTATTACTCCAGGTATTACAAAGATGAAATTATTTCAGATAAATGTCAAAATTATAAACCAGATCAGGAGCTAACAAATAAATGGGAAATTCACTATTCATCTTCCTGTGTGGATTCTAGGGCCCATGGGGGATGGGGAAGAGGGATTTACGAAGTGGGGGAAGGAAAGTGAGGAAATACATCCACTGCCTCTATAACAAGCATGTCATAAAAGGCAACTAGTTAGAGGTGTTTTCTTTAAAATCAGAGTGCATCTGCCTGAGAGGCGAGGAACCAACTGTCTGCATACATGTAAATCAGCTCTGTCAACACGGGTGTGCACACAAAACTCCAGTTCTGGAACAAGACTAAAGTCCTGAAGTGGATGAACAACCTGAACTTTTGGCTGGAGTTTACAGCCAGTGAAGAAGAAGAGGAAGACAGCTCATTAAATATACACAACTTACCAAGTGTTGGTTCCTTCTCCAGAACAGCTATTTTCAGATTTGGGTGCCTAGTGATCAGTTCTTGAGCTGTTGCCATGCCAACAATCCCACCTCCAACAATGACAAGGTCATAGTGATTCTGCTTTCCATCTCTGTTAATGCACGGAAAACCACAACAGAATGAATGCAGCAAAACAACTGTTAATCAGAAAATAACGACTAATTTAGCTGAGTATCAGCAGAGGTACTGAATTATTTACAGCATTGTAGGGAAAACACAGGCAGACTTTTAATCAGGTTGTTACTGTCACTTCAGCATGAGAACTCTTCGTTGGTTCTTAGGAAGGAAACAGAGCACGTGTGGGATTGTTCCGAGTGCAGTAATGTGAATTCATACATGCATTCATTTCTTTTTCCCTCAAAATGTCCTGTTATCATTAGGTACTACAGTTTTTCTTTCTTCTTATACTGTGTCCAATTTAAAATTAAAATATTTTCATAAATAATAATAAACTACACATACTTACCCACAGAATAGATTAAATTAAATAGTATGACAGATCACTAATGCGGAGTTCTCGAAAAGAACTAAAAAGATTTCAGTTTATCAAGTGGTAAGGAAAATATGCTGGTGTCAACAGGATATGTTAAGAAAATCCAATAAGAATACAACTAGAATATTTTTACAAAGGAACCCACAGGAACAAAGAAACTCAAAGGATAAAAAAAACAAGTAAAATAAGTTAAATAAAATACCAGTGGCACATCAGGCATGTGATGCTAGCCATAGATTTCTAGACCAGTCGACACTCCATGGGTTATGAGTTCAACATCCCGCTGGCCGCTAAAAGGAATACAAGGGAAATCCCAAAAAACAGTGTAAAGTTTGCTCGTTTCACAGGTGTTGATTTTAACTCTTTGAGGCCTGAGGAATGCTGTTTGTGTTGACTGAGAAGTTCTTATTTGCCCAAATCATACAGCCTGCATGTGTCCTGATTCGTATATGCTACGTATTCGTTTATAATGTTCGGAACTATAATTAAAGTATTCAGAGAAGGTTACTATAACATTTTTCTTTGTACACAAGTATTTGTTCACACATGTGAGGGAAATTTATCAGACAGTGAATTTTCTGATTTAGTCTTCGATTGACCATGGATACGAATGTTCTGAACACAAGTAAAGGCCAGGAAATGCGCCTTTCTGTGGCTCAAGCTCTGAAACTGTTTCAGTCAGATGTTTTTTGATTCTGTTAATGACAATAAGAAAATTTTTTAAAAATTATTTGAAAGGTGATTAAGATGGTGAATTTACACCAGTGGAAGCTGAGCGGTCAGCTGTTAGTAAGCCTAGGAGGACGTATTTCATTTGCGAAGGACGTGATAGTCACCCATTGCATCCAAGGATGTTTCAGTACCATACCATGGCTAAGCTGCACTTAAATCATTGAAGCTACAGTCTTATATCACTACAAAGTTAATATTTTGTTTGTATAGGTATTTTGTCATCTTTTTCTTTGAATTTTTTTTCAGCACTCTATGAGAACCTAGAGGCTCTGAGTGATAAACTAGCCCAGAAACGTACCATAACGTTTGCACTGGTTAGGAAATTAAACTAACTTTAAAGTGTTATTCTCAAATTTGGATATTCACTTGTATACTTATGTTGAATGTCTTAATAACAATACCAGGAATCAGACACCAGGGTGAACAAGCGGTAGTGACACGGGTGAGTTGCATCAGGGCAAAGAAATGAAGGACTTGGCGTCGGCTGGCTGAAACCTTTCGGTTTATATAATACTGGGATATAGATGATTAAACACACACACATACACACAAAGGATGAAGAAAGAAAATTGCAACACATGCAAATAACAGAAAGTGGGTTTTAACAGAAACCTACATTATGTGCTACCTAACCACTGATTGTTATTGAGACTTTAATAAATGCTTAGTAGTCTATCTTGTGTCTTATTAGCCCTGAATGGAGCATAGGCCCTCAACCAACTCACTCCAAGTTGTTCTATCTTTTGCTATTGCATGCAGCTCCCTTCTCCATGTGATTTTTGGCTTTCCCTTATTCTTATGCCCCTGTGGGTTCCAGTGCAAAGACATTTTAGTTATATACTGTTCTCCGGTTTTCTCAATGTGTGTCCTATCCAATGCCAGCGTCTTTCCTTCACCTCCTGATCCACTGGAGCTTGCTTAGTTCTCTCTCAAAGTTCTACATTAGTGATTCTATCGTAGTCTATATATAACTAACAGTCTATATTAGTATCGATCGATTATTTATTATTTTAAGGCCGCTATCCAGGTGATTCACACTTAAACAGTTAATAGAAAAGAACATTGAATACAATAAGAACTTATTTGTGGCATTCGTAGACCAGGAGAAGGCATTTGACAGAGTCGACAGACAATTATTATGGAAGATATGGAGTAAGCGAACACCTCATCGAAGTGTGCAAAAGTTTATACAGGGATTGTAGAAGTGTAGAATAAATCAGGGAACATCTTATCCATTCACAGTAACATCTGGAGTAAGACAAGGGTGTGTCTTATCACCACTGCTGTTTATCACCTACATCGACAGTATATGCAAGAATGCCAAGCCCATGAATGAAAATGTTAGTAAGATCAACGAATTACTCTTTGCAGATAACTAGGCCTTGATAGCAGATACAGCCATGAAATTACAACAACATCTAACATCCATGAATGAAAAATGTAAAACAAATAATATGAGAATCAACACTGAAAAGACAGAAGTAATGTCAATAGGAAAAAAGAAGACAGATCAAAACATAGCAATAGAGTGCAAAGGCATTAAACAGGTATCTGAGTTTAAATATCTGGGAACTACACTTACCGAAGATTTGAAATTGGATAAAGAAATTAACATTAGATGCAGTAAAGTAAACCAAGTATTGGGACAGCTAGCCCCCCTCTTACAGCAAAAGACAATCCCAATCAGCACAAAGAGACATCTTATTCAAAGCATATTTATTCCAACTCTGTGCTACCAGTGCCAGACATGGTCACTCACAACAAACCATAAAAGAAAATTAGTAACCACGGAAATGAGATGTCTGAGAAGGGCTGTAGGAGTGACCATAAGAGATAAGATCAGGAATGAGATCATTAGAGAAAAAGTCGGCACAGAACCAATTCTTGATTAGATACGAAGACAGCAAGTGAAATGGTTTGCCCACTTAGAGAGAATGCCTTGTGACACCATACCATACAAAGCATACATGGAAAGAGAAGAAGGACGTAGAGCACGAGGTAGACCAAGAACAAAATGGAAAGATAACATCAGAGAAACTCTACAACAGCACGATGTGCCTATGGTCAAGGCGGCCAGAAGAGCTAGAAACAGAACCTTATATCTATCTCGACACCCACAGCGGTAAAAGAGGAAGTGAAGAAGAAGAAGATCCAGGTGATTTTTTTTAAAGAAAGATAATTAGTTTTAAAATGGAATCGGATCGATCATATTTTAAATGTAATTCTTTACCCAGACGAAATAAGAAACAAAAGTAATGAATGACAACAGTATTACAAAATGTAACACGTAATTCCAAATGCTTTTATGTGGCAAACAGCAGACTCCCGAGGGGCGTGGCGACAGTTAGCATCGATGGTCCAAAAGGTGGGGAAAAAAGGTTTTTTATTTTCAAACAAAAACGACAAGTACAGAAGCAAAATTTGTCAACATTTGATAACAGTTGCAATTTAGTCTTACTTCGCAGTAGCCGTTAAGTTTCGTGTGTTTAGCACACCAGCAATTAATCTGGATTCCCGACTTATACACTGGGAAAGAGTTGTATTCTGCAAGAGATGGGTACACCGACCGCTGATGGCTGCCATGTCGTTGCTGGAAGTGGGTACTTTGGAGTTATCTCCCCCTGCCATCCCGGGGACAAAGTCTATTTGTGAAGTCTGGCTGTATCGTCTTATCTATGAATCATTTAACAGTATACCAGCTTTTTTTTTTTTACACAATCGATAACATATGGAGCTAGACAGACACAGGGACGGACATAGACACAAACAGGCATAGACGGGCGGACGGACGGATGGATAGATAGATAGATAGATAGATAGATAGATAGATAGATAGATAGATAGATAGATAGATAGATAGATAGATAGATAGATAGATAGATAGATAGATAGATAGATAGATAGATAGATAGATAGATAGATAGATAGATAGATAGATAGATAGATAGATAGATAGATGGATAGATGGATAGATGGATGGATGGATGGATGGATGGATGGATGGATGGATGGATGGATGGATGGATGGATGGATGGATGGATGGATGGATGGATGGATGGATGGATGGATGGATGGATGGATGGATGGATGGATGGATGGATAGATAGATAGATAGATAGATAGATAGATAGATAGATAGATAGATAGATAGATAGATAGATAGATAGATAGATAGATAGATAGATAGATAGATAGATAGATAGATAGATAGATAGATAGATAGATAGATAGATAGATAGATAGATAGATAGATAGATAGATAGATAGATAGATAGATAGATAGATAGATAGATAGATAGATAGATAGATAGATAGATAGATAGATAGATAGATAGATAGATAGATGTGAAACAGTCTGTCAATAAATTTATTTATCCTTGTTCCCACTGCATCAAAAAAATGTTTTTTTTTTTTTTGAAAAGTATTAGGTAATGGTGGATCACTGAAAGGTTTCAGGTGTCATGTCATCTATTTACATTAGGGGTTAGAGGGGTCAGCCGGACCTCTTTGGCATATGGTTGTATACATTATATAAAGTTTTTTTTTTTTTAATATGGCAAAAGAACTGGTGTCATGTTATGTTGTTAGGTACCGATGTCTCAGTAGGGGTCAGGTTGTCATGTCAGCTACTTACATGTCAGGGTTTAGGGGTCGCTGGTCACTTTTTGACTATGTATATTATAAATGAAAAATTCGGGTAAATGAAGTGGCTGTCGATTTAGTTTAGGAGACATCTGGGCCTCCGAGACATATGGTGCTATGACTTTATATAGAAGAAAAAATTTTAATGCGTGTAAACGAGGTGGGTGTTATGTCGCGATTTTAGGTGTCGGTGAGGGGTCAAGTTGTCATGTCAACTACTTCCGTGAGAGGGTTTAGGGGTCATTGAGGGGTCACTGCAT
Organism: Candidula unifasciata; assembly: GCA_905116865.2. Taxonomy (NCBI): domain Eukaryota; kingdom Metazoa; phylum Mollusca; class Gastropoda; order Stylommatophora; family Geomitridae; genus Candidula; species Candidula unifasciata. The sequence continues at coordinate 944,026 of CAJHNH020007667.1, forward strand.
CGGAATTTTGTTCTTATTCACTACTTACGCGTGCACTGGCTCGCTAAAAATTTCTTTCTATTTCCGGACCTATTATCCCGTTTTACGAGAACAGACTTGCTACATATTTAAAGTCTTCAACTTGTTTCAGACAATTATCATTCAACACAGATTATAAACAGCCTATTCATTCCAAAACTGAGCTACCAGTGCCAAACATGGACATTATCTAAAACTCTGGTAAGTAAAATTACCACTTTCAAGATGAGATGCCCGAGAAAAGCTGTCATTATCTATACAACTACATATCTGAAGCTTCTGGTCACTTCTCACTAATCGGCTGACTTTCCGTGATTTCTTTCCGTACATACTCGCTGTGCGAGTTCAGAGCACTATTCTGGAGAGAGGGGAGGGGAGAGAAATAGACCCAGTACCCCCACCCCCAACAAGCATGTCCTAAAAGTCGACTGAGGTGCTCTCTTAAATATCCTACCCCAAACAGGGAAATCCACAGGTCACGAGTCAGTCTAATATTTCAGGGGGTGGTAGATAGGCTGCATGCAGTCTTGGGACTGCTGTGCTCTTTCGTGGGACGTAGGTGGGTAGGATTAGGGCCAGTTCTAGATGTTTCAGGGTCGTTAAAAGCATCAGAAAGCCGGCAAACCCAGTGTTACCACCCTCTAAAATATTGGACTGTCCTGTGACGTAATTTGGGGTAGGATATTACGAAAGAGCCGTCGACTAATTAAGAGTTTTTTTTTTTTTCCTTTGAAGTCTGAGTCCACCTGCTTGTTTTCATACTAATAAGTCAGATGTGTAAAACTAGCTAAAGTCTAGAAATGGACGAAGAACCAGAACATTATGTCCGAGTTTACAGCTGGTAAAGCGACTAAGAAGAAGAAGAGGAGAAGGATTCCGTACCTCGGGATTTTCTATACTGTACATAACTCTTTAATTTCCATGATTGCACACTAAGGAAACAATATATCCCCTATGTTAATGGCAAAATGTTAGTAAGATTGTCTCATTATTCGTAGTATAATTTCTGTCATAATCACAACCAAATCAAAGCAAAATTTGAAACAGTACAAATTACATTTTGGTCATATAAATAATTACAAGAAATGTAAATTTGAAATAAAAAATATATACTCTGAAAACTCAATAATTTATATCCCAATTATAACCTTAGGGTTGAACATGATGTTTTTGAAAAATTACTAGTACTGCTCTTGAAGACTTTTTCTCACCTCTTTTGACAAAGATAGATTGCGTAGAATATTTTTTTTTCGATTCTTCTGCGTCAAATTTTCAACACCTTCGAATCATACCTGAAATTTGTAGCTCAACGTATTTCAGCTTGCTTAACAAATTGTGTAACCTTTGAAGATGAGTTAGTCACGATTTTCAATTACGGCAAATATGAAACTTCTCCTACATTTAATTCGCACCGAGTAAATTGGCAGACTATTTACAGCATACGTCGTTAATGTAAATATTTAGAAAGACATTACATATTGAAATAGCAAGAGCTTTCTATTCGTCCCGATTTCTTTCGACGTTTTCCTTTAATATAATATGATATTAAGAATAAATAAGCAATGTTAAATCCTGCAAATCCCTGATCTTCTGAGTATTCTATCAGTCTTATTCTTCACACTAATCTCTCTCTCTCTCTCTCTCTCTCTCTCTCTCTCTCTCTCTCTCTCTCTCTCTCTCTCTCTCTCTCTCTCTCTCTCTCTCTCTCTCTCTCTCTGTCGCCCTCTCTCTCTCTCTCTCTCTTTCTCCCCTCTCTCCCTCTCTCTCTCTCTCTTTGTCTCTCTCTATTTCTTTCTGACACATCCACTCCCCCACTTATTCTGTTTCTTGTTGCACAGAAATGTGTGGTTGGAATATGTCTGTATGTGTCCCTACTACAACCATCGCTGAGAAACAAAGAATCAACAGTCAGCATACTTTAATTAGGCCAAATATGTGATGCGGAGATGAACACCAGTGTTGCCACTTTTCTTTGACAAAAAATATCCAAAACGGTGTCAAAGAAGATCTAAAAAGATCTAAATTTGCGTGGAAAAGATCTAGAAAAAACATCCAAATTGAAAAAGTCAAAAATTACATAGCTTTTGTTATGACTTACCCTACATAATCATGTTCTCACCTTCACTGATGTATGCCTCACAAGATCCACAGGATAAACTTAGCTTGGATAATGAAGTTAAAATTTCAGATCCAAAATGACCCTGGTATGCTTTAGCTGTTCAAATTTCTTTATAAGTGGAACAGTAGGCTTATTTCTCCAGTCTCATCAGGCTGAATTTTAATGGCACGATAGCATTTAAGACGTCAAATTTCATCCTGTTTTTTAGGTTAGATTTGATATAATTTCTAGCACTTAAAACTCTTTCTATGTCAGCATTTGAGTGGGGTAGTATCATGGCAGACATGGCACTTTAAAGAGCTTACATAATGGACTGTTTGATGAGGCATCTTTAAATTGTCTCACTTCACTCCAAAACGCTTTAGTTTCTGTTTTGTTTGTCCATTCAGCTAACTTTATTTTGGTTAACTGATATCCTGGTTCCGCGACACTATTATCAGTAACCCCTAAAAATTTCATAACTTTATAATATTTAGGTATGTCCTTTATTGGCTGAAGTATGTTGCTCACAGAAAAAAGTGAAATATTTTACAAAACATCTAGATTTTCAGGAAGTCTCTGCTTCAATTGTTTCAATAACGAGATAATGAAATCTTGACAGCGTTTTCTTAAGTTGTTCTCTTCATTCTCTGTAAACAGTCCTTTTGTTTTTAAATCATCAATTTTTGATTCGATTTAATATCCAAGGTGTGGCTTAGGAGCCAAATAGCTCTTTATAGTGCAAGTGAGCAAATCAGCTTTAGAAGTTGGCAACACCAGTCTTTTACCGAGTAAAATAGCAAGGTGAGATCATCGAGTAATTTAACTTTATCAATAAGTTTAGATTCGAACAGTTTATTAACTTTTTGCACTTCCAATAGAAAAAGTTAAAAAAAAAAAGAGAATGAATGACAATTTTTTTTTTCATCACTGTACATTCCATATAGTATTTCAGCTGTGTAGCACTTTTCACTTTGTCTTGTTAATTCAAAGTGTGTCTTCAACTTCAGCCATTGCTTCATAATTCTTTCAACAGCTGGTTAAATTGATAACCATCTAGTTTTGCAATCTGACAGAATTTTCAGTGGTATGGAACCATCATTCAAGGCTGTATATAATGTATTGTATTGCTGTTGTCTGACAAATGATTTGGAAAACCAGTAAAGTGTTTCAGCAATAAGGTATTCCAAATTCCTTGGTAAATATTTAGATGAAGCATGTGATAATGCTAGCTGCAATGAATGACGCATACATTTTATAAGTATTAACGATGGGTTAGCTTCCTTCAACTTGGCATAAACGCCATTGTTTAAACCAACCATCAATGAGGCATTATCAGTACCAATTACAGCCAAATTCTTCAAGCCTAACTGTTTGCTGATAAAAAGGTCCTTCAGTTCCTAAACTATACTTTCTACATCACACTTTTCAAATTGAACTAGTCCAAGATTTTTTACAAATCGATCAAATGGTCACAGTTTGAAATTGCACAGTGACAAATTAAAAACATTGCGACTGATACTTCAACTTTTGATGATTCATTTATCAGTATAGTTCTGAAAACAGATGTCAGAGGTGTAATATCTTTAAATGAAACTGCAGTTTTATGCTTTTTTTTTTTTAGTCTCTGCATGACTCTTTGAGTTTTGTATTTTCGCTTTAATTTCACACTTGCAGTATTTACAATGAGCCTTAGTCATATCCTCAGGAACTATCATCACCCAGTTTTTAATTTTGTCATCATGCAACCACTCTTTCCGAAATTTTTTGCTCATACTTTACTTTTGGCATGTTGAAAGTTTTTTTTCCAAAGTGAAAGCCACATAAGAAGGTGAGCAATTATTTTTTTAAATCACATGAAAAAGAAACGCAAAGTCAGCACAGTGAGGATACGGTTGAAACAAAGTTAGTATGATTTACGGGCGTTTTTATTAATCAGTACCAGGGCTGCCAGATATTTGTACGTTGACCCCAGTGAGAGTTCAAAGTTCAAGTTATGGCAGTTGTCACAATGTACGTGCCAGACCAAAACAAAAATATTGTAGTAAATATTTTACACAGTAATTATTAAATTGACAATGAAAGAAAAAAAATCTATAAAATATCTAACTCCATATGAAAAGTATCTAGAAAAATATTTACGATCTAAACGTCAAAAATAGTATCTAAATGCAATGAAAAAGATCTAAATTTGGATATAAAAGATCCAAAGTGGCAACACTGATGAACACACAACTCACGTGCTGGAACCAGACTGTCGTTTGGAATTGAACGAACAAGCAGAACTTTCCGCCGGAGTTGACAGCCGCGAAGGAAGAAGAAAAAGACATAAGACGTTGGAAAACCAGAGGTGTGGATTCTTCTAAGATATTATAGTTTGATAACATTTTTAAAAGCTTTGTGTCGCAGTCAGTTCACTGCATGTGATCAGCTTCTCTGGGTGTATACCAAGCATTGTATGACAGACGCGCTGTCACAGAGAAATCATTGTGAAAAGGGTCCTCAGATATCAACCCTCCCCCCCCCCCCATAATTTGTAAGTGTCGGGGGAGCGTTTCAGTCTTATTTTACTGCGAAACAATAATAACATTATTATTATCGCTCAATTAAACAAGATCTGATCAGAATGAATCCAGCGTCACCAGTTGTAAAAGAATATGAACATCAGGAAGCAGAGGAAGGCCCAGATGGCATGGATAGACGGAGTTAACTTGTTAAAACTCAACAGTATCACTTTTCAGCCAGCTATGAGCGCGCACTATCGCGGAAATTGATCATTAGCCGACGCCTAACAACATTAAAAGGGGAGGTTTAGAAGGGGTAAGATTGTTTAACTGCGCAATAATAATGATAATAAAATAGTAATAAACATTTGAGGTTTTGAACAACGGATCAACATCGTGGCACATGGATGTAACCCATAAGGGCTCCGTTCTTCTTCTAACTCAAGTCTGAGTTCGAAGAAGCACAGTACAATGCCCAGGCTCTGTAGCACCGGCGAGGATCCTGAAATACTTTGGATAGATTTTTAACTTCAAAGTTTGCTCGGGCAGCCCCGTTAGGCTACTTTTTATTAGATTTCCCACTGCCAAGCTATTTTTTACGTGCGCAACAATGCACACGGGCGTCCGATCTCGCTACACAGAGACCAGGGGGAATTGCTAGAAGTCTAAGTCCAATTGAAAAAATCCCAGCTCTTATCAGGGATTGAACCCGGATTCTCTAGCACTCGGGGCGAACATCATCACTCGAGACTACGCAGCCCTCTAGTAATACTACAGGACTGCAGTCCAGAAGTGGACGAACAGCTAGAACTTTCCGCCAGAGTTTACAGCTAGTGAACGCGAAGAAGAAGAAGATCATATGCTGACTTTGAAATAAACAAATATATTTGATGAAATAGGAAATGTATCAACTAAAACAGAGAACGTGTATGTGGTGGAATATTTGGGGGTGGGTAGGGAAAGGCGGTGCTCCCTGTGTAGTGTGTGTGTATATATATTTGTTTGTGTGTGGTGCATGCGTGCGGTGTGTGTGATTGTGTACAAGCGCAAGTATATGTGTGTATACATGACTATCGGGCTGGCAGACAAAAGTAGTTCATAGTTTCTTCAGTAAAGTCACCTGATTTATACACACACAGAAAACCACCGCCCATGTCAATCGGTATATATATATATATATATATATATATATATATATATAAACATTATTTGTCTCTTTTCTCCTATATTTTTTCCAGCCATCTCCTTAAGAGATGCAATTTTTCGTGCTTTGAAGCCCTACTCTGGCTTTTGCCAAGGGCCGCAATATAGCCTGACCATAAATATGGTCTAATGGCTGAATGCGGTTTCTGGGACCTCTCTGCGGGTGATCCTCAGCCACATGGTGGCACATTGTGTCATCGAGTGTTTATCGCTTGTGTGATGTCCTAGTGGGGTAAAAATCGACTACTTTTACTACTCTTTTCTCCCGCTCCCCTCACTTGCTTTACCTTTCACTTTCTCTTCCGTGCTTTGAAACGCCTCCCCCTCCCCCGCTCCTTCTCTTTATTTTTTTTTTTTTTTCACCCCTAACCGTCGTCGCATTTCCACTCCATTTCTGTCTTTTCCTTTCGCTTTCTCTTGCATACTTTGTCTTTGACTTGACTTCGCTCTTATACTTTCTCTCTCATACACTTTCTCATCTCCCACCTTCTCTCTCTCTCTCTCATTTCCCCTCCACCCCTGCGCGCTCAATCTCCCTCTCTCTGTCTCTCTCTTTCTTTCTTCTTCTTCTTCTTTTAGTTTATTTCTTTGATTTTCACACACAGACGCTTTCTCTTTGTCTTGCACACACACACATACACACACACGCTTTCTCTCTGTCTTGCGCGCGCGCGCGCACACACACACACACACACACATACACACACAACTCCTCCCTCTACGCCTATCACACACTCTGTCTCCCCGGGCCTCCCTCTAACGGTGAGATTTAAAGGCCAGATGTGGCGTGGATAAACCCGTCTGTCTAGGAGACTGTCAAGTTAAATAGACCATGTTCTCTAGACAGGACAGCTACCACCAAGACTGGGCGCGAGACAGTGTCAGCGTGTTAGCGCCAGACTGATCTATCTGAAGTTGCTATGCGTTGGATGGACATCAAGTCACTTCCTGTGGTTAGAACAGTCACAGTATTTGGTGTTTTAACTCCTTACAATGGTGGACTGGAAAAAATAATAGCAGAATGCATGGTAATAGGAAGAAGGGGCAGGGGCAGGGGCCGTCTCACGAGACGATGGTGTCCCGTGTCTGTATTAGGGTTAACCCTAATAATAACAGACACTCTGAAGTGACCTAATGTTGAGTTGGCGGTTCGTATTGGTCTAAGCGGTCTCCGCAGCTCCAACAACCATCCAACATCACTTCATGAATGAGGCGACTCAAGTATCAGACGTAAACGTTTATAGACCATCTGATACTCAATGGGTGATGTCGTTAGCATCACACAGTCCGCCTTTACTTTCCGTATCTGGTATCTAATTAAGGTAGGCCCTCTGGGAGGTCTAGATCAATTGTAGAAATGTGCTCTGATATTGATTTCAGTCCAAGACCTTTTGGTAGGCGGGCAACCGTTAACCACAGCACTACCGCGGTTTCGTACACGTGTTAAATCATTTTTAGGTTAGTTTTACGATAGTCGCCTCAGAGAAAGTAGGTCGTTCCACTGATAACTTTGTTGGACTGGTCTACCTTGCTAGACGTTATGGGTGTGTCGCTCTGTTGTTTGCATTCTGGGATGTCTTGCATTTACTTGTTTATTCCGAAAAAAAAGAGAATGCCTGTGACATAGGTTTCATCACTCTCTAAAGGGGGTTTGTGTTAAACCCAGTTTCTAGATGTTTTTGTAGTGTAAAAAGCGATGGAATGCTGAAATATAGAACACGCGATATCAACGGCATTGGTGAAAACCCCAGTCATTTTGTGCAAAGGCTACGTGGCTAAAGGTCGACCAATCAGAAGTGAGCTAGGCTGAAGGTCGACCAATCGGAAGTGAGCTATTGTGTAAATGGGCGGTCCTTGGGGAGACCAATGTTTCTATTACCCGTTTTCAATGTTCGTGGCAGCGGTAGGGTATTCTTGTTTTCTACCTGCAGAGCTATGAGGCTCCAAACACACAACCTCCTGTTAATGAGAAGCAAAGATAAAAGCTATGGAAGATTTTAACACCAGTGGTGCATCTCACAATTTATAGACATACTTTTACGGATCCGTCAGCAGTCGACGGGTGATGTGTTGATCATCACATCGACCGCCTTTACTTCCTAGGATATTACCTAGTTCCTTTTTTTAGGCTGGGTCGAATTGGAAGCTAATGTCAGTTCTAGTCTTTTTAAAAAAACTGTCACGATACGGATTTTAACCTGAAGTCGTCGGATAGGCAAACGAGCACCAAGCCACGATGCTGCCATGGTGACCCATTCTGTCTTTGTACTGCATATCATGTTTGCCGCAGACGTCCCCCCCCCCCCCCCCCCCCCACCACGATGCTATATTAACAAAATGTCACTGTGTACCTCTTTCCCCCTTTCGCCTTTATTCTAATTTACGCACTGTCACCGTGAACTGTATAGGCCTCAGCACCTCATTGTACTATAAGCCTACTGATTCCCACGCTTTTCTTCTCTACACGTCATCCCATCCCTCTTCTTGCAAGGACTCAATTCTGTTCTCTCAACTTCTACGCCACCGCAGACTATGCCAGGAGAGCGATGACTTTCACAACAAGGCCCTGGAAATGTTGGACTTCTTCCGGCTTCGATGGTATCTGCCGCCCTTCACCGAGCGCGGTCTATCCATCGTGCCGATACTCTCGTTTCCAAGCCTAAACGTCACCACAACAGACCTATCCTCACACTTACCTACCACCCTCACAACATCCGCGCCAAAAATGTGTTCCTAATCTCTCCACCCTTAAAGTCGACCCTGCCACCAGCGCGATTTTCTCCGAACCTCCTCTAGTGGCCTACAGGCATGACCGTAACCTCAAGGACATTCTAGTCGAGAATCGGTTACGTCCCGCGTCTGAGTATCACTTCGGCACGGTCTCTTGCCATAGACCTGTATGCAGGACCTGTCCATATGTGGCCCAGGGGACTAGTCTAGAATTTCAGAACGCCACCTTCCACATACGTGAAGCATTTCATTGTACCAGACAAAATGTCGTTTATGCCATCCACTGCAAGAGGTGTGCATGAAATACATCGATGAAACGGGTCTACAACTGGCTGACAGGTTCAGACATCTTTTGGATGTGCAAAATGGTGCCCTAAAACCAATACCGTTGCACTTCAAATCCCAGGATCACTAAGGTGTCCTTGTCATGGAGGCGACAGCCATTAAATCTAGAAACTCCAGCAACAGAGTCCGCGCGTCTCTTTACAATCGCTTTATTTACACCGTGGGTACATTAACACCCTCCGGACTGAATTGCCGACAGTTGTATTTACACTCCTAGGAGATTGAACTGCACCCCTAGGGGATTGAACTGCCTTCACAGTTTTATCTAAAACCCCCTATTTATGGCCCTTGGTACTCCACATGGGGTATTTATTCCCCTGCCCCACGCGTGTCGGCAGTCTGCTGAGAATTATCGACCTGGCTGCTTTGAGATACCAGTGTATTTGTGTGGTATTGTTTGATTTGTATGTGCTGATAAAGGCCTCATAGCCGCAACCTTCACGCTTTGTTTGTATTTTTTATATTGTGAAGCTTGCTAATATACTTTTCGTTGGGGTTTTACATTTTTTCTTGACGTACTACATTTACACTATTCTAAGGATATACGTGTCGTTACTTTACTCCGTCGAAAGATAGAACTATGGTCGAATTATTTTAGTTATTTGTTCCACACTCAACCACACTCTTTCAACAACACTCTTTTTTTTCTTTTTAGTATCTCTCGAACCTCTGCCATCGGGACTGATATTTTGTTTGAATCCTACACACCAATTAATCAGTAACTTATTCCACGATCACTTCCACCGCACTTTGGTTACTGCATAACTGTGGAGGTCCCAGTGTAGCTGCTTTACGGTTGAACAGGGCTTCCGGGATTTTTACTTGTTTGATTCTCATTCTTGAAAAACCATCTGCCTACCACCTATCACTGTTATTATTACTGTACCAACAGCGAAAAGACCCCAAGTACCAAGAAAAATAAAGAAAAAGGCGGGCACTAGAAACAGAAGTATTCTAGCCCAGACATGAGATCTTTTGTATACAGTCTAGGTAGCAGTAACAATTAAACTAGGCACACTAACCACAAGTCCTAATCTGAATCAAACAACTTGAACTATGATTACCACATTCACCATCTGTTTATTTCACTGAATGTAAAACAATACTAAGCGCTGTTCACAAATAATACATTAACAACAACAACCAATGTGCCAAGTACTTCACTAACAAACTGAAATATCTCCGAGCGATAATACACATTGATATATCTCCACACAGTTTAACTACTAGAGACAAATGCAGGGCTTGACTAACCGTTCATCCCCGTGCAGTTGCTCGAACACGTGCTGCTGAGCACTTGCACCGTGCAACAGCCGCTGACTGAGCGAGGTCGAACGCCTGCGGGTTCAGTCCGAAAGCTAAACATGAGGCCGTTTTCCCTTTCCGGTCCTTTTCATGCACAGTGGCCAGGTATTTTTTTTTCAACTGAATTCAAACCAAATCAAGGTATCCGCCGAACAAACTAAAATCAAGTTAAATTCGTCGTAGCCCGCTTACATTATTTATATTTTAAACAGTCATGCCCGGAATTTTCTGCTATTCGATGTTTCACAAATTCAGCAATTTTTCACCCCCCCCCCCCCCCCACCGCATGCACCCAACACCTAAAACATTACTGGATAGCAGCCGTATATCCAACAACCGGTGAAATAATCCCGGCACTTCTATGCGAACTCACTAGATTAGATCATCACACAGAACTAATTAATTACGGACAAAATCATAGCTTGCTAAATTGATTTTTTTCCCATGGTAAAAAGTCATGTTTTTTAAATGCGTATCAGTTATTGCAGTTTGGCTCTGTGCTTCTATTCTCGTGTAACTGGCTGGTCGGTAGCAGTCTAATAGAAACTGAGACGCGAAGGAACGTGTTGCTTAATTTGCGAGGGCTCTTTCTCGTGACAAGAATACACAAACTTGTTAATGATCAGACTCTGACTCACTCAATTATACCCGCGTGAATTCAAATAAGGGGAGAATAAGCACTGAAGGACGAAAGCAATTTATGTAGTATTTGGGTTCTGGTATTTCTTGTGAAGTTTGGGATTTTATTTTCAAGCTCCTAAATTTTTAGGATTTTTCTTAAGTTTGAGCTAGGAACTAACACTATGCACTCAGGAATTCCCATAAACGCTCCGTCCTCATCATTAGCAGCCCGCGAAGAGTTCCAGTTCCGATAGTGCCAGTAGCAGTGAGACTATAGGTCAGTTTTGTCTTTCTTCTATGTTTGGAATGTCGATCAGATCCCCTGATCACTCACAGCTGTACCTTTCTTCTAAACCAGCGTGGTCTATTCCTGTCTCTGCACAGTTCCCTTGCTCTCATAGAGTCTTGACCACATCTTCTAAACCAGTGTGGTCTATTCCTGTCTCTGCACAGTTCCCTTGCTCTCATAGAGTCTTGACCACATCTTCTAAACCAGTGTGGTCTATTCCTGTCTCTGCACAGTTCCCTTGCTCTCATAGAGTCTTGACCACATCTTCTAAACCAGCGTGGTCTATTCCTGTCTCTGCACAGTTCCCTTGCTCTCATAGAGTCTTGACCACATCTAGCTTATCCTTTAGCCGCATAAGTGATATCATTGTGTATGTGGCTATATGGGGGACCCTTCACGAGCAAACCAACAGGCAAGTAATGCACCAACGCATGTGAGAAGAAGCATGGACAAAACAGATATCGTCAACACTATACGGACTGGCCTTGTTGAATATGACGCATCTCTGACACTAAGCGAAGCACGTCTATGCCGCCTTCAAAGCCGGGATAGGAAACAATATAATCAGCTTCTCGCGAGGAATAGATCAGCAGAGGTACATTGGAGCAGAGGCTGCATCGGGATACTGAGCCCGCATGGGAATGCCCGATGTGCAGTGACGTCGATCGGGATAACATGGCATAGATGAATGAAAAAAAAAAAAAAACAGAAGGCACAGACATAAAGACAGACAGACCGACCGACCGACCGACCGACCGAAAACTGACCGACCGACCGACCGACCGACCGACCGACCGACCGACAGACAGACAGACAGACAGACAGACAGACAGACAGACAGACAGACAGACAGACAGACAGACAGACAGACAGACAGACAGACAGATAGATAGATAGACAGACAGACAGACAGACAGACAGACAGACAGACAGACAGACAGACAGACAGACAGACAGACAGACAGACAGACAGACAGACAGACAGACAGACAGACAGACAGACAGACAGACAGACAGACAGACAGACTGACAGACAGACAGACAGACAGAACAGACAGACAGGACAGACAGACAGACAGACAGACAGACAGACAGACAGACAGACAGACAGACAGACAGATAGATAGATAGATAGATAGATAGATAGATAGATAGATAGATAGATAGATAGATAGATAGATAGATAGATAGATAGATAGATAGATAGATAGATAGATAATAGATAGATAGATAGATAGATAGATAGATAGATAGATAGATAGATAGATAGATAGATAGATAGATAGATAGATAGATAGATAGATAGATAGATAGATAGATAGATAGATAGATAGATAGATAGATAGATAGATAGATAGATAGATAGATAGATAGATAGATAGATAGATAGATAGATAGATAGATAGATATGCAGGTAAGCAGACAGATGGATAGAGGGTGAATAAGTAAGTAAGAGAGAGGGAGGGAAAGATGGAATAAGAGAGAGCGAGACAGAGAAATAGCCAATGAACCAAACAAGACTATCTAGTTTGTCTAGATTGTCTCTGTTTCTATTCCAAATCTCTCACTGGTCATTGCTCCATGATTGCTCCAAATGGCAGCACCCTCAAATGCCAAAAGTCTGGAAAGTAGATTTACGTGCTTTTTAAAATGATTTTTATAGAAACTGAGACCGGAGGTAACAGATTTTTGAAAGAAGTACGATCAGCAGAAGCACGGTTCTATTATTCAGTGAAATAATTTCATAACTATCAAGAAATTCTGAACACAGCAAGCAAGTACAAAGCTCGGGAAAAAAAAAAGAAATAGGCAGATAACGGCAAACGCTTCCACCAAAGTGATCATCAAAGAACATTATAACAGCAAAACTGGGTGTAACAACGAGATAAACGACTTAACTACATCGAGTTTTAGCCCATACAGTTTTGCGTAGAGCGGCTAGTCGCCTGCATTAGTGTTGCACAAAGCACGAACTCCGTAAACCCAGCAACAACGGCAGTCATTTCCGAAACACTTGCACCAGCGAATCGAAGGAATGAGTTGAAATTTGAACCAACGATCTTCAGAGAACTTGGTAAACATATGATCACAGACTGGTTTCTGAAACTCATAAATGTTCTATAATGTTTTGTTGCAAATTGAGATTTTTTTTTTTCTATATAGTTCCCCTTTTTGTGGAGTTAGCCTTTGGCCAAAACATGAGAGAGTTCCACAACTGTCTCTCCCATTTTCGTAACAGTTTAATAAGCACTTTTTCGACAACATCATTTTTTTTTTCTGTCATTGGATGCTCTTTATTGTTTGAGTTTTTTGTTAAGTATAGTTGGCAGTTGAATTCAGAAAGAGAAAACAAAGTTTGGTGGAAACGCTTGGTTGCGTGTATTAGAATAAAACTATGTACACATACTGCGATATTCACTTTTTTAAAAAAAAACCTGTGCCACCAGTGACATCAATTGCTTTCTACTTGACCCATTCATGATATTAATTTTAAAAAGACATCATCAGCCCTAGGTTTTATACCATAGCAAGTGCGCCGACGCAAAGAATATGTCAGGTGAGGGAAAGGAGGCCTCAGCCCCCTAACATATTTTTTTAGCGGGCCTCAAAAGCATAAGCCATGTTTAAATGCATCATAATAATATCCATTTAGAAAACTGTAAAAAGAGAATGTCTATACATAGTTTGGTGCCTTTTAAATTTTACAGGGCTGAGATCGACCCCCCCCCCCCCCCCCCACCTTTTTCACATTTGTTTGGGGGCCCCACCCCCACACCAGGCACAGGCAGGTGAGCTGACCAGGGTACGGGACGCGAGTGTAAACATATCTTGGATCATCCATAAACAGACAGCCATAGCTTGCTGTTGAATGAGTTAGCAGTCATTACGGTAATGCCCGCAAATTTTTTTCTGCCCCTCTCATCTGCAATGAAAAATTAATGTGGGCAAATAAAAGGGCCACTTCGTTGGTGTCAATGCGCTATGTTGACAGACAAGGCCATTTTAACAATACGGACAAACGGAACAGTGACGTCGTCGACAAACAGCAACACATCAAACAACAGTTGACTCAGCATCAATAATGAATATGATAACACACCTAGAAAAATGTCAGCTTTGAAGGAAATACCATCGCTAACATCATAGTGAACATCGCGGTTATAAAGCCTTCAACCACAGACAAAACAGCCAAAGACAAATGCATTCTAATTATTTTTTCACGGTCATGCCGATCCTAATGGAAATTCGTTTTCAATATAAAAAAAAAAACACACACACACACACACACACATGCGCATTCACTACTGTCAGTTAAAGGTTATATCATGCTATATAGCCATTATTATAAATTATTAATATAAATAATTACATAAATAGAATAAGGAATTGAATGTTTAATGTCTGTTTGTGAGGTTGGCCTGGTACTAGGAAACAGAAAAGGATCCTATCTGGTGGGTCTAATCTATATTTATCATATTTCATAAGTCTTATTTTACTTTTATTTTGCTATCATTTATGATGAGTTTTATTCTTTCTCTATCTCTCTCTCTCTCTCTCTCTCTCTCTCTCTCTCTCTCTCTCTCTCTCTCTCTCTCCCTCTCTCCCTCTCTCTCTCTCTCTCTCCCTCCCTCTCTCTCTCTCTCTCTCTCTCCCTCTCTCTCTCGTTGCATTCTCATATCCGACTCTTTGCCAATGCTTACATTTGTCTTTGGAAATGTAAGCATAAAGTAATCGTGCTTCAATGTCCGCAAGATTGTACATCAGGAAACAGTAACTAAATATTTGCTATAAGCGAATCAACAACGCATCAGTCAAAGAAGTGCTTTTTGGATTTCAAAACGTCGCAGATAACGTTCTTCTTCCTCCTTGTTCACGCGGCCCTTCTTAAATCAACTGCGCAAACTGAACGGCCACCGCTGCAAATTACATTAACAACACTACTTGAGGCCTGGCAGCCAGCCTGGTTAACTGCCGCAGTCCCACTTGTGGGCTGATCAAGTTATCGAATCGTCTCGTGAGTCATAACACATTTTTTAGCACTAACTACTCAACCGTAAACACCGGATCCACAAATTGTCTGTGCCTTTAGCCTGAGCATTTCACTATGCGGCCCCGGTGTAGATTCGGTTCTGCATGATTGACTTCCTCTTGGAGTGTGCGCGTGCAAGTACTTTGTAGTGGTACCAATTTGATTAGTCACCATAGAGATGACAGCTTGGAGCTCTTTCGTCTGCTTGGGGAACTTTCCATGGCACATTGAGTTTGCTGTATGTTGCCTAGCGCAGAGGTTCTAAATTCTATTTCCAAAGGAATCAACCGCCCAACGCCCTTCTGGAAAGCTTCATTCTTTCAGCAAACTGACAGAACATTGCAGTGATAATTTTACATCGCATTGTACCTTTACATGTTTCAATGTCTCATTCGATTCTACTGAATACATTGAGTATCATGAAATGATGTCATACATTTTTGAATATGCGAGTATTGGTGGCAAGGCGCTCTCGAGGCCGATCCACTGGCCTTACTGCGACTGTTGGGCGGCTTTTTTGGACCCGAGTCTCGTTTTCGGTGTCCCTTATCACGTATTACCATGTCTCTGTGTTTTTTCGCCTAGGCTTTGGACCACCAAGTGACTTTTCCATGCCCAAGGCCACGTAGGTCGGTCTGTGTGTAACCCATGACTTCCTTCAATTTCAGTGATTTCTGAGCAGATTCTATCGCATCTTGGACCTTCCATTTCGTACCTGTCTTTAGAGCGGGCCGGACAGCTGCCACTGTGGGCCTGAAGACTCATGAAGCGTCATCGCAAGTCTTACCTTACCGACATTAAAGTCTTCGGTTATTGCTTTGAACGGAAGTACTAACTTAGCCTGCTTACAATATAAAGCCACAGACAAGGTGGTGCTCCTAGACACTTCCTCATGGCAGTGTTGATTTTTTTCTCCATAATCTCCACTGCGGTCATTCTTACCTCGTACACGAGCAGCGGCCAGAGGAGGTTTGGAATCAACATCAACTGAAGACACACAACCTTCCTTATCAGCTTGCATTGCTCGATAGCAAGCAGGCCTGTTGCCAGGGACTCACATATACGCCGGACTTCCGCTCTGTCAGATGACTTCGAATCGTTGATGTGGCCGAGGCTCTTCACTAGTTCTTCTAGAACCCTGAGGATCCTTTTCTTTGCCACCGTGAAACTGGTTGCTGCCACCTTAATTTTAAGGAGTAAAAAGCTTCTTGATTTATACGGCTTGAACTGCATGCCGCACCATTCGACAACGCAGTCAAGCTTCTTCAGAATCGTGCGGGCATCATCCTCACTGCCCGTTTATGATAGTTGTGTCATCCATAAATGCACACACTGGCGGCATCAAGTGGTCCCCAATTTGTAGGTGTCGCCATAGCCGGCAGCCCATGGTTAACCATTCGAGCTAAGATCAGTTACTAAAACCTCGGTATAAAGCAGTGATATTCTAAACTAAACGGTTATATAGCTTTTGAAACATGACGCAAAATATACATTTTTTAGCAGTGCGCACATTATTAATTTCAAAACGTATAGTCAATAAATGTACACCCTATAGTAGAATGTGCACTATTTTTGACGAGAGCAGTTTCGAGAATTTATTTAGAAACCGGTCCCATACAAGCGCAAGCCATGTCTTCTAACTATCTAGTCAACCGACTACTAGTTTCTGTTAACGCGTATGCAAACTGTAAACTGCCGAATTATTTCTGTAACAGACTTTCAACTTATATGCTCCCCACGATTCTTCCAGGGCATTGTTCTGACCAGTTGGAATGTATCTGGCTTGCTAAATCTGAATAATTGACATTGATGTTGTTTAGATTTGAATTTCTACCGCCTTTAGCGCGTTCATCTCCGTACTGTGTGTCTCTCGTCTAGTTATTTGTCTGGACATTATATCCGATGTTGCAAGTTTTATGTATGGATATTATCACTATTGCCTGCAGTGTTCTTGCATTTCTATGCATCCACTTGCAAAAATAACAGCCATTTGTTACTACTAGTTATGTATTTAGCCTCGCTGAATTTGCATAACAGATGTTTATTTGGCCATTTGGCATTTCCTATGGAAAATCCTTTTGACTGAAAACTTCTGTTAGGGTGTGCTAACAAAATGAAGACACGCAAAAGTATAAGAAAAGTCTATATCAGCAAGTAAACATGACAAGTTGAGCTGCTACCGAAAATGATGAATCGTGGTAGCGGGGCAGCTAGAAGTTCTCTTGTCGGTCTGAAGGTGTAGAGTTGAAATCTGCGTCGTGATGGGAATTTTTTTTTTTCTTGGCTTCCAGGTGCACCGAGTTTAAACTTGGATCAGAGAACGCGATAGGAAGAAATGCACTCAGAGAAAAGGCAAGACGGACATTTAATAAGACTGTTACTGGTATTGATGGTGCTGGAGCTCTGCGCTGGCTGCTGAAGATGGGAATGGAACGCTTATTCGGGGAATGCCCCGAATTATGTGATGTCAGTTTTTGAATCAATTTAGCTCAACACATAGAAGTCTGGACAGTCTACAAAAATATGGGCGTAGCATAATATGTCCGAGGTGCCAGTGGCATGAACATGTCCTTTACATTTACAGTGTCGCCTCGAATTACGATCGACTTCCGTTCCTTCGACTAACTGGTCGTAAGTCAAACTGATTTAAGTCGAATTAAAATTTTTTTAGCTGTGTTTTCATTTACACGGGATATAAACATTGTACCATAACCTACAAATTAAATTTGTTAAAATGTATACACATTTTAGTTGGACTCTGGCGTCAGCGTAAGTAATGAGGTGGTCTCGTTATAACTACTTTTGCGAGGCTGCTGTGCGGTTTTTTCCAGCGAAAGACTAACCATGAAACCAAGATGCGGGTCGTCTTGTTCCTCATTTGTCAAAACACACGCGACCATTATGAATCCATCCCTTTTCAGCAGAATGCCTATAATTGGCCGTATGAATCATGGACGTTATTGAACACATCGGGTCTGAGTCCTCCCAGTTAGCTGGCCTCTGCCCCACTACCAGCAGTTCAGCTAATGAGTCGTTGGGGGCCTGCGTTTAACAAGGGGCAAAAAATCCCATTCACTTACTTTTCTACTGTAGAATTTGAGATATTAATGAGCTTAATTGACAGTGATTGCTGCCGGACTGGGGCTGTGAGATGCGGATACAAATATGGACGTTATGGGATCATTAGTCTGTCAGGAAAGTCTGTCAGGGGTGCTGGGCTAATATCAAAATGATGAGAAATAAAGACGATCGGTCTGTATCATATTGGGTAAGGAGTATCATCATTCAAAAGTGAATATTAAACTATATATATTTATATATATATAGTGTCCTTTACAGGACGTTGCGGAACCAACCCCAACAGCCCCTGTCTATTGAGTGGTTTTTCTAGGCAAATGTACGTCCAGTAGTTTGCCATTGCTTTCTATCCGGTCGGCTTTCTTGATAGCCACCACACTAGCGCGGGTAACTTTCTATATAGGTTAGTTGCGTATCCTTTACAGGACGTTGCAGAACCAACCCTAACAACCCCTGGCTGTTGTGTGGTTTTTCAAGGCGCATTGCCTGCAGCTGGGATCGAACCCGGTCTCCCGGCATTACGAAGCGTTCGCATAAAACTATAATTGTATACTACCTAAAACACAAAAATAGTCGTATGAACCAGCAACAGGACATTCCTCTAAAACAGCAGCATATCTCAGTGTCACTATTGTGCTATTTCGTCTCCATCCACATCACCAGCATCTTTTGCTTTAAAATCTTGATATCAAAGTAGCTTTTTTTCACACACATGAAGGGGTTGGAAGGTTGAACAACGGACCAACACCATGGCACACAGGTAGTAACCCATAAATGCTCCGTTCTTTTTCTAGCTCAAGTCTGAGTCCACAGAAGCTCAGGACAGTGTACATCCTCTGTAGCACCGGCGAGGATCCTGAAATACTTTGGGTACATTTTTAACTCCAAATTTTGCCCGGGCAGCGTCGTTAGGCTAATCTTTTCGATTTCTTACTAATCGAACTAACTACCCGGGACCTCTGAAGCGATGCTCGCCCCTCTGCACGAAGCATGCCCGTTATCACCTTTCTCAACATGCTCTCTGAGTCAGTTACAATCATGGCATGTGTGTACAGCTGATTCTCAAGCCAGCGGAGGGCAGCAGAGACTCTATAGAAAAATTCTCAGAATACTATGCACAAAGAAGAGAAAAAATACTGACATTTTAAAAGATCTGAACATCAAGGAAGATTGGCTAATAAACAGCATCTTGTCTTGGAAGCTGAAATATTTTGGTCATATCAAGTGCCATGGCGGACTGGCAACAACATAATATCAGAAGGCATGGTACCAGGAAGGAGGGACAGGGGTCGACAGACACAAAGATGGGCACAGAATGCATGTGAACTCTTGAAGATGAAAGTACGCATGGCGGGAGGGCTGGCGAGAGATTAAGTTTCTTTCAGTCAGACCTCGATGACACAAATCCATAATTTTTTTTAAATTCTTACTTTTTGTCATATATATATATATATATATTGCATTAGAAGGAACATAAATTAGAACACCTAACTGACCACCTCACTAGAAATGGACTGGTCACGGACGTGCATATATCTTACATTTTACATTACAGTAGTAACATCTGCATGGTGTTTAATATCAATATCTGTCTGGTAGCGTTTATTAAAAGGGCCCTTAATATGGCTTTGGCTCCCAGATTGATCAAATCTTAAACGTGTACTAGGAAAACCCCGGGAAGTAAAGGCGGTCGTTGTGATGTTGACCACCTAACACACCGAGAACCGATTTGTCTATAGAATATAGGTCTAGCCATTTATGCCCAATACGTCTGAAGCCTTGGAAAGGGGTCATTTACATTACTAAAAGGGTCATTGGTGGGTCGGGCATACAATGCTGGAGCCAACGGCACTCAGTGGTGATGTGGATAACATTGCCGCTATTTCCCCGGAACAGTGCAGACCTGAAAAGAAGAACTCACCGGGGACCTAAGAAATGGTGTTTTTTTTAAAATCAAAAATTCCTCTTATCCAGCTCAAGCAACGACAACAAAATGTGCCGGGGATAAAAAAAAATTGTTCTTCGCAACAGAAATTCGCCACATCCGAGATCGCCATCATTGTATTCATTTTAGGGTGAGACGACCATTAGTTCTTACAACGAAAATCCGTCTTGATCAAATTCGAACCCAGGACTTGTCGGTCGGCAGGCGAGCGCCTAGCCACCACACTAGCGCGGTTAACTTTCTATATATGATAGTTGCGTTTCCTTCACAGGACGCTGCAGAACCAACCCTAACAGCCCCTGGCTGTTGTGTGGTTTTTCTAGGCAAATTTACGTTCAGTAGTTTGCCGTTGCTTTCTACACAGTCGGTTTTCTTGATACCACTGTCGAAACTAACGCAAGGCGGCTCCCATAGTTTAAACATGACTGCGTAGGTCAACTATTCTTGGGGAAAGGGGGTGGGCGGTGATGAGGAATCAGACCCCCCAACATTCCAAACCCCCAACCAGACAAACATTATTCTCAAGTGTCTAAGCGACATGGGAGTCGAGTGGTGTGTGCAGCTGGACGCTCGCCTGCGGATCGAAAGGTCGTGGGTTCGGGTCCTGACGGAGCCGGAGTTTTGTCCTAAATGACCTTGGCTCCCAGGTCGACTCAGCCTTGACGGGGTACCGGGTGCAGTCCTGGGAAGTAAAGGCTGACCACATCACCCACCAAGTGCCGATTGGTCAATAAAATATTGGTCTAGCCCTATATGCCCAAACGCCTAATGGCGGGGGAAATGATCCTTTAGTTTACTTACTCTAAGCGATCCACTTTGACTATGTATTGAAATTCTATTCTAAAAGAATTTGTTTATATGAGTAAATTTCAAAGTATTTAAAATTTATTATATTTATTTGCCACTTAGCACATTATTATTATTATTATTATTATTATTATTATTATGCTCCTAAACTGTGTCTAGGATCCTTGGCCACCCACTGCCTCCTTCCTCTCTCTCTTGGTGTTTAATATAGTTTCTGCACTGTTGAGTGGCCTGTGGCATATTGAGCATATCACCAGTTAATCTACACAAGTATAAACCTAGCAACACATACCCATCACATTACAAAGCGTGATAACACGTCTTTTCTTTACCTTCTTACAGCAAGCCATTACCACCAGTTCAAGAATACTTTCATCCACAATCTGATAGTCCACTGGTGAGCTGTTGAGCGTCTACCACTCACCGGTTGCTCCTGGCACTACCTCTCAGGGGACTTGCATCTCCTGAGATTTCCTGCCAGCTCACTTCAAATTCCCATATGGATCGTTCACCCGTGCTGCAAGACGCGCAAGTGTGCCGTAAGATTCTATAAAATCGGCAGGGGTATACTTTTACTGAAAACTAAACCAAGATGGAGAGGTTTAAATTCAGGAGGGTCGACTTCATTACATTGAATTTATCTCACAAGGCTCGGTCCCCTAGCAGACCTGCCAGTCCTCTGTCGGAAAAGTCGTACCGAGTCTATTCTTTTCCTTCGTACTGAGTCTATTCTTTTCCATTGAACTGTGTCTATTCTTTTCCATCGTACTGAGTCTATTCTTTTCCATCGTACTGAGTCTATTCATTTCCATCGTACTGAGTCTATTCTTTTCCATCGTACTGAGTCTATTCATTTCCATCGTACTGAGTCTATTCTTTTCCATCGCACTGTGTCTATTCTTTTCCATCGTAGTGCGTCTATTCTTTTCCATCGTACTGAGTCTTTTCTTTTCCATTGTACTGAGTCTTTTCTTTTCCATCGTACTGAGACTTTTCTTTTCCATCGTAAGTCTATTCTTTTCCATCGTACTGAGTTTATTCTTTTCAATCGTACTGCGTCTATTCTTTTCCATCACACTGCGTCTATTTTTTTCTATCGTACTGAGTCTATTCTTTTCCATCGTACTGAGTCTATTCTTTTCCATCGTACTGCGTCTATTCTTTTCCATCTTACTGGGTCTATTCTTTTCCATCGTACTGAGTCTATTCTTTTCCATCGTACTGAGTCTATTCTTTTCCATCGTACTGCGTCTATTCTTTTCCATCTTACTGGGTCTATTCTTTTCCATCGTACTGAGTCTATTCTTTTCCATCGTACTGAGTCTATTCTTTTCCATCTAAAATTCAGGTCCTGGAACCCACACCAGGCATTCCACAGAAATGTCACTGAGACATTTGGTCATACTAAGGTTATATGGTCGGCGTCTGTGGCTTAGGCGTTGGGATCGTGCTTTGTAATTTCGGGATGCCGGGTTGGATCCCAGCTGCGGACCTTGCGCCTTGCATTGGTTTCGACTGTGGTATCGAGAAGCGACGGTCCAGAAAAGCAACGGCAAACTACTGGACGTAAACTTGCATAGAAAAACTACCACAGCCAAAAATGCTGGGGTTGGTTCTGCAACGTCCTGTAATGGATACGCAACTAATTTAAAAAAAAAAATGTTTATTTGGTAGCGTCAGGGTATCGCCAAAACAGGTGTGACGCCACCAAGAAATATGGGGGAAGGTCATGAGAGGAAGGGTTTGAAGGGAGCTCAGTCCCGTTATAATTTTCTAGTGGCGGGCTGAAGGGGTGTGTTGATAATAAGTACAAGTAATAATAATAATAATAATAATAATAATAATAATAATAATAATAACTCTTTTTTCCTATATTGTTATTATTTTTGCCGAATGGCAAACACATTTGGTCATCGTTGACATAACAGATTTATTTCATTATTTTGGCATTAGTTGCCGTATAACACATAAATATACTAATTCTATTTTGAATAATCTGAAATATTATACAACAAACTCCTCAAAAAAAGAGACTGTTTATGCATAACGTGTTGTCCTATCAAAGGATGCACATTTTGTTTCCTTTCACAGCCCCGTCCGATCTGAAGTCGGGGATCCTAAAATAACTTAACGATTGAAAGGGCTTTCTGTGACTTTTATCTGGGGGATTCTCATCCGAATCATGGCACTTTATGTGACCGGAAGTTAATCGCACATTGCGCGGTCCTGGTGGGGTTAAACCTCAGTCCCTCAATGTCTATACGTGGTTAGTACGACCTTTTGCAAAATTGTCTAAATGAATCCCATTTTCACCCCCGAAAACGAACATATTTTTTTTTTGGCGAAAAGGGATTTGGGGGGGGGGGGGGGCTCAAGATACCTGAAACCCAGTGATTCGGTGCCTATGCCACAATTAGCTGTGTTAAACGGGAAGCTGGGTTTAATTGGCGACCAGGTCGCCCATTGGGTCGCCGGTAGACGACTTCGCAGGCAGGTCGGGACAGTGTTTGTGTCCTCTGGGTCTGTCCACTGCAGGAGTCATCTTCACAGCTCTTGGTGGCGTGCAATGCTGAGCAATTTTTATGGCACACATAAACCAGTCACAATTATAACCTAAAGATCCCCCTTCGGGGATGCTGGGTAAAGGTGATGATTTTCATTTTTTTTTTCGAGCAAAGCAAGCCAGTCCAAGAGCTGGGTTTCTGGAATGTGCTGTGTTTGATTCTTATTCTTGTATCGTGACCCCCTAGACTACAACCCAGAAAAAAAGGCTTGGGGGGGGGGGGGGGTTTAAAAAAATCTTTAGCATGTAACAAGAAAGAGGCGTTCTATTTGTTAAAATGTTTTCTAGACACATTTCTAGTTCCTTCATTCATTCATTCATTCATTCATTCATTCATTCATTCATTCATTCATTCATTCATTCATTCATTCATTCATTCATTCATTCATTCATTCGTTCATTCATTCATTCATTCGTATGGCAAAATGTGGCGTCTTAACGAATAAGCACGCTAGGCAGTTCTCCGTTGGTCCTCCCAGCATAAAAATACTACGCTAATTTTACTATATAGATAAATTACATTTTCTTCCGGTGACTGGTTGTGTAGGCAGTGTCCTGTCCACTGCCCAGGGGAGATCATACTGCTGTAAGGGCGGATTGCTAGTAGGCACCGCCAACTGTAGATTTATAGCTAAAGATGGCCGTGGTAGTAGGCAAACGAGCAGGTGACCACTTCGTATTGTTTTCGTATTCCAACGTTTGTGTTCCCCCCTCAAGGAATAAAAAATCACTATCATTTCTCAAAATAAAGTAAAGAATAGCAAACGAGTGAAGTTAGTCCCTAGCTAGTTCGTCAGTCTTAGAATCCTCAAAGCAAATCAGAAAATTAGTACAATCTCACATTCACATCCAAGGGTTAAATAAATATAAGTTGTGATAACCGATATTTTCACAAGAGAATTAGGCCTGAACATTTTCTTAAAGAAAGAATAAATAAATGCACTAAAATTTTAAAAGATGATAAAAAAATTAAAAATATAAAACAAAGCTTTTCAAAGAAAACCGCGTTCACCAGCACAGTTTACCTGTTTAAAGAGAACCCATAGAGAGTGGCCTACAGGCGATACCGCAATCTGAAAGACAGATATGTCAGAAGACGGCTTGGTGCTTTTCCAATATCCCCCCCCCCTTTTTTTTTCCCTTCCACGATGACGTCTAAGGACATTGTAATATTTTCCATGGTGGAAAGGGTGGATTGTCAGACTTTTTAATGCTTCTAACTACCCTAGGACATCTAGAACTGGGCCTAATCCTAACCCACCAACGTCCCACGAGAGAGTGTAGCCTAAATCCCATGACTGCATGCAGCCTCGGTCGCACGACTGCATGCGGTCTATCTACCACCCCTAAAATATTCGACTGTCTTTTTACGGGTAGATATTGGAATGGAACCTGACGGCTTTCACCGATTCACACGGCACTTCCTGTACGCAAAGACGAGTACCCATAGCACAAGATTTCAGTCTAATATTCACACCTCATTTTGTAGCTTCTCCGAGTGTTAGTTTCAAACTGAACAGACATTTTCTTGTAAAGATCAAAGTCTACTTTATGCCATAGGGCGGTGGCTGAGGTTCGTTTATTCTGGACTTGGTCGTGTTCCTAAACTTGAATTTGTTTGGGTGCACATCCAATTTATAGATCAACTTATTTGTGTGAAGACTGTTGGCTCCTCGTCTCACAGGCAGATATGCTACTACTTCGGAGGAAAAATCCCTGATTAGCAGCCTCCTATGACATGCTTGATAGGAAGCAGTTGAAATATTCTCCCCACCCCCCCCCCCCCCCCCACCTAAATTAGTGCCTAGGAACGCAAATAGAAAACAAAAATACTGTCTATATCTAATCTAACCCCTTTAATCAATTTACTGTCTACATCTGAGAAGCAGGGTACCAACGGTGTGCATACAAATAGGTCAGATATGTAAAACGGATGTGCACGCAACACTCAGGTTCTGGAACAAGTCTAAAGTCCAGATGTAGATGAACAACCAGAATTTTCCACTGGATTTTACAGACGGTGAAGGCAAAGAAGAAGAAGAAGAAGAAGAAGAAGAAGAAGAAGAAGAAGAAGAAGAAGAAGAAGAAGAAGAAGAAGAAGAAGAAGAAGAAGAAGAAGAAGAAGAAGAAGAAGAAGAAGAAGAAGATGAAGAAGAAGATGAAGAAGAAGAAGAAGAAGAAGAAGAAGAAGAAGAAGAAGAAGAAGAAGAAGAAGAAGAAGAAGAAGAAGAAGAAGAAGAAGAAGAAGAAACGAAGGAGAAGAAGAAAGAAAAGAAGAAGAAGAAGAAGAAAAAAAAAGAAAAAGAAGAAGAAGAAGAAGAAGAAGAAGAAGAAGAAGAAGAAGAAGAAGAAGAAGAAGAAGAAGAAGAAGAAGAAGAAGAAGAAGAATTAACAGTTGTTCTGTCTCGGTGCCAACTTTCCATAAACAGTCATCTGTACACAAAGAGTTAAAATCGCAGCAAACTACTGGCAGATAAACGCTTATCTTCCTTGACGGATTCAACCCTAAATCATCCCTACTAAACAGACAGGTCGTGCGGCTCTAGGGCGCTTAATTAGCCATGGGGATGACATGGCGTAGCTTCCAGTAATCTCTGCGCTTGAGTCCGTCTTTCTGCGCGTTGGTCCTGGAGGAAATCTTCGCCCAGCGCCGACTTGTCCGATTGTATTCTGTGTTGTTAACAGATGGTGGATGAGACACACTGACTGCTCTCTCTCTCTTTCTCCGTCGTAACCTCGTGGGGAACGATCTACCAGGTTGTTAACTGTTGCCTTTAGGATGTTATATATGTATTTCTGTGTTCATTCTTTGCTTACCGCTCTCTCTTCAGTGTGTGTGTGTGTGTGTGTGTGTGTGTGTGTGTGTGTGTGAGTGTGTGTGTGTGTGTGTTGTGTAAGTGTGTGTGTTTGGGGGTTGGGAGTGGTGGGGGGGGGGGGGTTAGTATGTGTATCATCAAGTGTCATGCCAAATTATTTCCGTTTGCCATCATGCGCGTGCCAAGAGTTGGGTGAAAGGGTAAGAGATGGTAAAGAGATGTTGCTTCTTTGGTTAAAGAGTCCTTTTTTAAATCTACAGTTTGGAATCCGCCAGCGATGTTCTGTTCCCCTCCCCTTCCCCATATTTCCCGCTATTTTTCACCTACTTCTACTTTTCTTCTTCTCTCTACTCATGGAATGCCTCGCGGCCTCAGGACAAGAAGAGATCTTTAGATCGGGCCCTTCTGTTCGCTAGTACATTTTAGTGTCTCTGATATTTCTGCTGTCCATGTTCTGCGTGGTTCGACTTCTGGGTCTATTACCACTGTAACAGTATAACACTGTTCTCTGTGAGGCCCTGTCTGCTTCCAATCTTGTTACATGGCCAAACCAGTTGATTTGTTGTCTACCTATAAAGTTCAGTATTGGTTCTGTGCCCATCCTCCTCCTGATATCATCGTTCCTAAGTCGATCTTTCCTCGTTACATCTAGCATATTATCACCTATATCACCTACATATACCGCACAAGTACAGTATACCAAACTATGAACGAAAACGAGTGATACGTGTAAGAAACTGCTTGTTGCGGACAACCAAACCTTCATGTTAGACACAGTGAAAAAAATCTCCAGACACCTCAGACGTTATAAACACATCAGCAACAAGAAAATGGGTAAAAAGTAATTTAAATACAATGGACAACGGATGCACTTTTGGAGATAGTCAGATCAGAACAGCCAGTCAAGATGTACGTAGAAAATCTATAACTAAATTAAGCAAAATACTTCAAATATCTTAGAAGAAAATATAATGTGGAAAAAAATGAGCAAAAATTAAAAAAAAAATGTTAAACAGGAAATCCAAATAATGTGACAGACCAACATGTAACAACTGACAACAATAAAGTACTCTTCAATACGGCAGTTACACCAACATTCTACCAGAGGGGGCGTTTCCCCTACCCCCCCCCCCCCCCAACCCCAAAAAAAAAAAAAAAAAATAATAATGCAATAATTATGTGGTACATTTTAAATAAAAGCTTATTCGAATTTTAATAACCCCTCCCCCACCCCATTTTTTTTTTTTTTAGTCATACTTACACGTTATCGATCAGCTTAAACAGTGATACAATTATGTTTTGCAATGACTTATTTGTCCTGTCTCCACGACAAATGTCCTCCAGGAATTGTTGAGAACTCAAACACTAATACGAATTCACGGTAAAGTGCTAAACACTACAATATGTCAATGCCACATAACGAAACTACACCCCCCCCCCCTCCCCCCCCCCACCCTCTCCCCCTGTAGATTTAAAGTTAAATGGGTGAAGTCGTTTCAACATATTTTAAAATCGTATTGCATCTTTTTCGAGAATTCCAAACAATCTTTTTCCGTGTGGATTCCGTGTCAGGTGTGTAAGGTAACGAGCAGGCTCAAAGATTAGATGCTCCCGCTCCTCTGGGCGGTGAGCTACTATATGGTAAAGCAGATGTGGTGAAGCCTCTATGACAGAGTTATTCAACTGGCGGCCCGAGGGCCAAGTCTGGCCCGCCGAGGTATAGCAAGTGGCGGCAGATTATTGACAGTTGTATAATAATCTTTCTTTATTGGGACTTTGACTTCTGACCAGGGACGATCCCCACTTTCTACATTTGACTCCTGGGTAAACTAAGTTAAATAGTCCTGCTCTATGAAGTCAAACTTACAGTGCAAAAAAAAAATCGACAGGGAATCCACACAGTGAAAGACTAATTCAACCGGGGGAAAGAGGGGGGGGGGGGAGGTAGGAGGGTGTCTGACTGGAGGTTTTGTGAGATATAGTGAACATTGAAGGGAAAACAGAGACTGTCATTTAATCAGGTTGCAACTGCTACTACTGACATGTCGTTTCTTCGTTGGCTTCTTTTGATGAAGACGGAGCACGTCAGTTGTTTATTCATTCATTAGTTCTTCTTCTCTTCTGTTCTCTACTCCAGGAATGCCTCGCGGCATCACAACAGGAAGAGATCTTTGGAATGGACTCTCCTGTTCTCTACGAATGAAGTAATTTCCAGTGTCTCTGAAACTTCAGCGGTTCAGTCGTGGGTGGTCGACCTCTGGATCTGTTAACATTGTATATGAATAACATTGCTCTATGTAGCGCCTTGTTCCAATCTTGTTACATGGCCTAACCATTTGATTTGTTGTCTACCTATAAAGTTTGGTATTGGTTCTGTGCCGACTCTCCTCCGGATATCATCGTTCCCAAGTCAATATTTCCTTGTTACACCTAGCAGAGTACGTAAACATTTCATTTCTGTCATGACTGTTTTCCTTCTGTCTTCTAAAGACAGAGTCCGTGTTTGATACTGATAGAATATCGTTGGTGAAAATCTGGTGTTGAACATTGTTCTTTTAGTGTTCATATTCACACACTTTGCTTTCAAAATTGGTGCCATCTGGCCAAAAACTTGAATGACTTTACTGCATATTTGCTGGATTTCTTCATTAACTCTTACGTCTTCTAACCCACACACACGCACACACACACACACATGGTCCTAAAAATGTAAAATACGTCACATGCTTTTGGTGTTCATGAGTTTTGATATTGGTGGTTCTTCCTTTTCTGGAAAATGTCGTCTTTTTTGTTTTGTCTACGTTGATCTTCATGTCATATTTGTCGCATTCTGAGTGGAACTATTGGAATGTTCTTGCTGTTGTACTGCTGTTGGTGTTATGATTGCCTGGTCGTCGGCGAAACGCAATTCATTTAGTAATTCTCAGATGTTGTCCCCCTCGCTGATGTTAACTGATTTGTAAATTTGGTTGCCGTATGCGATGAACAGTAGTGGTGATAGATCCCATGTAATCTAATTTCATTCATTCAATCATTCATTTTTTCAGTCGTTCATTCATTCATTCATTCATTCATTCATTCATTCATTCATTCATTCATTCATTCATTCATTCATTCATCCATTCATTTATTCATTCATGCAATTTGAACATAAGTCTAATCACATTTCTAATGCTTTTACCCTGTTAGATTTATACAAGTTTTCACTGTTATGATGTACACTAGTTTTCCTCTGTTAAGATGTACACAAGTTTCCCCTGTTAAGATTTACACAAGTTTCCCCTGTTAAAATTTACACAAGTTTCCCCTGTTATGATGTACACCAGTTTCTCTTGTTACGATGTACACCAGTTTCTTTTGTTACGCTGTACACCAGTTTCTCTTGTTACGATGTCTACTAGCTTCTCTTGTTACGATATACACCAGTTTTCCCTGTTGCGATGTGCACCAGTTTACCCTGTTAAAATGTACACGTTTCCCCTGTTAAGATTTACACAAGTTTTCCCTGTTACGATGCACACCAGTTCCCCTGTTACGATGTATACCAGTTTTCCCTGATAAGATGTACACCAGTTTCCCAGTTAAGATGTACACCAGTTTTCCCTGTTAAGATGTACACCATTTTCCCTGTTAAGATGTACACCAGTTTCCCCTGTTAAGATGTATACCAGTTTCCCTGTTGAGATGTACACCAGTTTCCCATGTTAAGATGCACACAAGTTTTCCCTGTTACGATGTACACCAGTTTCCACTTCTAAACAAGTGCTAATAGAATGAGCATCCACTTCTTCTGATCCAGGTAACCGGTTTCCTTATCTTGCACATAAAACACGTTTTTATGTTTGAAATCTACTTGCACTGACATACAAGATTGCTAGGCAGAAAACTGGTTTCCGAGCTCTGAGGCTGACGCTGGCCTTTCCTCCGAAGTACAGCGCCGCTCTACACAGGTAATTGCTGAATGATAGATACTTAAGTTGCTTAGGACTGCGAGAACACTATCGCTGTAATATATTACCTTCAGATTGGAAGGGTTATGGTTTCTTAATACGTTCGTTTCTGCCAGCAGGTAAACCACATTAGTATGATATGCGCTTACAAATAGGTAATATATAGAGAATATGGTTGATGATGTTTTTACTTTTTCTCCCCCACTGTGTGATCGTTTCACTATAAACGTTCCGTGCGTTTTAAACTTTTCCCCATAATGCTTCTGTGACCGTGCTATGTTTGTCTGTCTTGCTTGTGGCTGTCAATGCTGTCAATCAGTGTGACTGTCTGTCTGTTTTACCTTCCTCTCTGCGTCATATCTGTATACACGTCTGTCTGTCTGTCTGTCACGTCAACTGTAACTGTCTATCTCGTCGCGAATGTCTGTCTGTTCTGTTCAAATAATGTTCGCTGAACTGTCTGTCGTTCTGTCTGTGTGTCTTGTCTGATACTGCGTGTCGTCTCTTGTACGTCGGTGTCTGTCTGTCTGTCTGAGTCTTTTTCTGTTGGTCGCTGTCTGTCCGGGCGTCGGCGGTCTGATCCGTCCGTCCGTCCGGCCCGCCGGCGGCCCGTCCGTTCCGTCGGTCCGGCCGCCCGCGCACAACGCACGAAAACCGCAGCCCAACAGTATTAGGCTGTCATGTTTATGAATATGTATGCATGCATTCGTATGTATGCATGCAGTATTGTATGTATTGTATGTCATGTATTGTATGTATGCCATGTATGCCATGCTATGCATGTAATGCATGTAAGGCATGTATGCATGTATGCATGTCTGCATGTATTGCATGCATTTGTATGTATGCATGTATGTATGCATGTATGCTATGTATGTAGGTATGTATGTATGTATGTATTTAATGTATGTATGTATGTATCGTATTGTATGTATGTATGTATGCTTATGTATGTATGGTATGCATGTATGTATGTATGGATGGCATGGCATGATGGGATGGATGGATGGATGGATGATGGATGGATGGATGGACTGGATGGATGGATGGATGGATGGATGGATGGATGGATGGGATGGGATGGATGGATGGATGGGATGGATGGATTGGAGGGCATATGGATGGATGGATGGATGGAATGGATGGAGGATTTGGATGGGATGGGATGGATGGCTGTGTCGCTTTGAAAATGATAGCCATTAAGCATTCGGTCTGTAAGGCTTGGGGGGGGATAACCTGTCCTACCTTCTTAATCTGCACAAAATTCCAAACTGGGAACTCACCACGAAATATCATAGTTCCCTTTCCCTTATATCTATATGATATAGGCATGTATTGGACAAAACATCATTATGTCTGCCTTTTCTGGTTTACCTGTTAACTAAACTCCACTTTTTTAAATGTAGATCTACTTTAGAGATTATATTTAGGGAGTTAGTGAAGGTTTCTTTGGGAAACCGATTTACATCCTGGCCAGAGTAATAACATGCGAACGTCTCTTCTTGCTACCAACGCCTGAATTAGTGTCCCTAAGACGACGCTCATTCTCCCTTGGCCAGGCTTCTCAAGCATCCCAGATGTGTTAGTTTCTGTGCCTTGTTAGAACTTTAACTCTTTACCAAGGCAAATTTTTTTTCGTGGAAATGTCTCAAGTTTGTACATATGCTTGGGATGTCTATTTTCTGAAGACGCTGTTCAGAGAAGATATTTCACAGTCTCCACCAACATCTCACTCAACTGTCCAACCACCAGAAACCAACTGGCTTACCCACCAGCTAACACCTGTGAAGGGTCCCTGACATCGCCAAACCCATGGGAGATGGGTACCTGTCAAACAGCTACCAGTGCCTAGAGCTTTTAATTTACTAATGTGGCTCAAAGACATTGTTGTGTCCTTACTGGTGATTAGAGACTGCTCTAGATACCCAGCTTACAGTTGCTGTACAGTGACAGTACTCGTTAACTACTTTGATCCAGCTGGGAGCAGAAATTCCCCGACTCAAAAAGACAGTTCGGATCAATCAT
>CAJHNH020007668.1:0-16995 GCA_905116865.2 Candidula unifasciata
TACTATCAGCAAAGAGCATTAACAAATTGACACAAAAGAAGTGGAAGCAGAGGATGGAGACAGAGAGGAAGTTGGCACCATACGTATAAGTAGAAATTTAGAGCAGGTAACCATTTTATTTTCCTATGTTACTCTTTCTTCTCCTCTCCTCCGTCCCCTTCTACCATTTCCTTCTCTTCTTGTTCTTGTTCTTCTTGTTCTTGTTCTTGTTTTTCTTGTTCTTGTTCTTCTTCTTCGTCTCCTTCTTCTTCTTCCTTTTCTCCTCCTCCTCCCTCTCCTCCTCTTCCTCATAACTCCTATTCCTCCTCCTCTTGCCCTACTTATTCTACTACATCTCACCCTTGTCTCTCATTTTCTAGCTTTTCATGTTCGCATCCCCGCCCTTACCTCTGAGTGCACCCCTGCTGCACATCTTCTATATAATGATATCAACGTACGCAGAAACAGAAGGCTGCTGATGTACACCCTTGTGTTAATGCAATCACAATTAAACCTCTGCTCCTACTGCAAACGTGTTCCATTTGCTGCGGGCTGTTGAGTTTATCCCCCACAATTCCAAATGTAACGTTCAACAACATCCGTCTTCTTATACGCATGCGCATACCATGTTTATTGGCAAAACATGGCGGCTGGAAATGCTATACTGGCATTCGTTAGCATTCTTTAATCTTTTGTTTTCTTGTCTGTCCTTTGTGCGTTCTAATTGTTGCCAGTTTTACTGTTTTGTAAACTGTGCGTACTGCATACAAACGAGACTCCTACATCATACATGGAGAGCCTCGCTTTAATTTTTATAGAAATCTACTGCTGTTTCCTTCTAAGTGTTGTCACCTTTAAAATCATACAAATTGTACACCCCGCATTATGCTTAATCTACATTTTGTACACCGTCACTGTGGTTGTCGTCCTCTAATGGAGCATTCCAACAAGCAGCTCAAAACACAGCATCCAGTCTGTTGTTATCGTGTGTATCTCACTCGATGTTGCCCACGTTCGATTTTACTTCACGGTCTAATACACTGCAGTGTTTTTATTATTATTATTTATTATTATTATTATTATTATTATTATTATTATTATTATTATTATTATTATTATTATTATTATTATTATTATTATTATTACTGTTATTATTATTCTCTTGCTAATTCATTTGTGTTTAAAAAAAATTGTAATTGTATTGTTCACCTGCTTTTCTTCCTCATGACGAAGATTCCAGTGCAGGAAGATTTTGGTTATATTTTTTACAAACTTTCTCTAAATGTGTCCTAGCCAGAGCTTGTTCATTGCTGCTATGAAAAAAAAATAGTGATTTTGTTTAGAGCTCTCTCATAAAATACGTATTATATGCAACACACATATTTTACTTGAAAAGCTGTAATAATATTTGCACTGGTCAAACATAAACTATCCGTTCCGTATAAAAAAGGGCTGTAAAGTAGGAAACAGTTAAGGCTCCTTTTCCTGTCATTGCAACTTCGGTCATAGAGTGAGAGAGCATTTTGTGTGTTGAATAGACTAATCGACACGTAGAGACTGGGGTTATCAATATCATGTTGGCCATCTCGACTTTTCAGGACCTTTTCCAGTATAATTTTAAGCTTGCTCAATCTAAGGGACTTAGGTCACTTTACATTTTTGCCATGTCATTTCGAAATACACTATGTTATACTCTTGTTTACAAACACACACACACACACACACACACACACACACATATATATACACCAAATAACTGACAAGCACACTCCCCCCCCCCACCCCCACCCTCCCCCCCCAAAAAAAAAAAGTCACACACACATACATATATTTACGCAAACATGCTGACAAGCATAATAACACACGCGCGCAAACACACACACACACATTATAAATATACACATCATTCATACATGCATGCATGATGCATACAGACAGACAGACAGACAGACAGACAGACAGACAGACAGACAGACAGACAGACAGACAGACAGACAGACAGACAGACAGACAGACAGACAGACAGACAGACAGACAGACAGACAGACAGACAGACAGACAGACAGACAGACAGACAGACAGACAGACAGACAGACAGACAGACAGACAGACAGACAGACAGACAGACAGACAGACAGACAGACAGACAGACAGACAGACAGACAGACAGACAGACATAACACACACACACACACATATATTATTTATATATATTTATGAGCTTTAGCTATTAACTTGAAGGTCAACAATCCGCCATGACCTTTATTTTCTGGGACATTTTCCTGTAGCAGTCGATGCAGTCCTTGACACAGGCGAGAACTACAGGTTGATTTAAATTATATTAGACGAAGAACGTTGACACCTAATATAACAAGAAATGGACTCAAGAGGTGCTCAACGACTGGAATGTCAACAACAAAAAAGGCAAAGAGATAAATATGCCGGGATAACTTTGTTGGTGGCTGTGAAGAGACAAGAACGTTGACCTGATCCGTAATGCGGATAGTGATGTCAGAGGGCAAATCACGACCGTCTATGCTTATCATTAGGGCACATGATCATGAGGTCAGAACTGTACTAATATTTTAAATGTACAAATATTTTTCTGGAGCTTTTGCCGTAGCTACATGTAATCTGACTATGGAGGTCATAGTGGTGACTAAAGCAGTAACATGGCTAGAGACACAGACTTTCGGAGCATGCCTCCTCGGTGACTTGATGCGTATGCTCATGAAGATAGAGAAGGGCTGGGTCCGAAGGCAGTGGTTGGCGGCTCTGTAGAATTCAAGGCTGACAAGAATTAGTTTTCATTTTCGTGCCAGGACATGTGGGGGTACAAGGAAATGAGTAGGCTGATATACTTGCAGGTAACGCTACCTCAATGAGAAGCAAAAGCCGGACAAGCCATGGACCAGGCTGATATACTGAATGCTCTAAGAGAGATTGAAACGTTTGCCTGAACCAACTGAGAACTGTGAATTTGCAACCATGGTCAAACTGCAAAAATAACATGTTAAACACGATGTCGCCAAACAAGAACACTACTCCTAATGAATCAACACAGAACAGGTGTCGTTAGCCGCTACGCGCTGCGAGATTTACTAAGGAGGGGATCCGATCACTTATGGACTGTCGACTAACTAACTAACTAACATATTTTTGTCCCCAATTACGTTTGTACAGACATACAAAATTACACATTGCGAACTGGGTAAAGATACAGACATACATGAGTTTGCTTATTCTGCTTTAGATTATTATCTTTTTGTCTTCTAAATTTAGTTAATTTTTTTCTCTCTAAATGTAATCAGATCTGTCCCAGATCAGAAGTTGAGAGAAGTAATCACAAACGCCTGATATTGTCATAAAGGATGCCTGTTTAGTTTCTGTCATGCACACCAGCACACAGGCACACACACGACTGATACACTTCTGAGAGTGCCTGCGTCTGTCTCTATCACCAGAGATCCCACTGTCTTTTGGAGGGTAGTAGCCCTTGTCCAGGTCTCAGCTAATGATAAACACTTCTTCCGTCCCCGAGAGCAGATAATACCATCCACTGTGTACAAGGACTGAGCCCTCCTTTTGTGAACCCGCTTATTCAGGACAATGCCGGATTTTTCTGTTTTACGCGGGTTTTCTGTCCTCAAAGCAGCCAGTGTTTCGATGTAAGCCTTGTATCGTCTTTCTGAGACAGTGATCCTCAAACATTTAATTGTCCACGTCTGTTGTCCCTTGTCAGGCATTGGCTGAGTTGACCTGTGAGGACAGTCTTGTCTGGCCTCAATGTGTCTTATTAGGTTGTTGTCAGGCATTGGCTGAGTTGACCTGTGAGGACAGTCTTGTCTGACTTCACTGTGTCTTATTAGGTCGTTACGTTCGCCTATTCAATCTCACTTGTGGACTGCTGTGGTGTAACGGTTAGACGCTGACATGGGGATCGGACGGTCTTTCGTTCGGGTCCTGACGGAGCCGGATTTTTCTGTTCTCTCAAAAATGACCTTAGGTCCCAGGTCGACCCAGACCTAAATGAATACCAGGTACAGTCCTGAGAAATAAAGGCGGTCGGGGTCATGTTGAGCACATCACCTACAGAGTATCGATTCACTTATGAAATATAGATCTAGCTCTATTTGCTGAATAAGCCTGGAGGCGTGGAAAAGGGTCCTTTACTTTTATTCACCCTCAGATCGTGCTTTTAGCTCCTTCTGCCCCATAATGCACTATTGTAACTGCCCTTACCCAAACTTAGTTTACTTAAAGTAATAAATTCTTCAATCAACATATTAAGTGTCGTCTCCACAATGAAGATGAGTTGCATTGGATTCCCAACATTCTATCTCATGTCCGTACTGTTTGCCCATCACTTGCTGCTGTCCTGCCTCTCGTATCGTTGTCTGACTTTTGCTCTTGTGTCTTTGAATTTTCCTTCTGTATAGTTTAAAAAACAAATTATTAGCACCTAATACAACAGAACATGTCCTCCAAGACTTCCCAGGGACAACATATCACACTTTTGGCCACGAGAAACACCAATGCAAGCCAAATTTACGGGTCGCTGGCTGAATTACAACAGACAGTGAATTTCAAACTAGAGACAGAATTGCAGATATAAATAATCTATTTCAAGCGAAAGTAAAAAAAAGTTTAATCTTAAAATGTGACCCACAAATTGCAATCCTAATTTTTTTAAGCAAGTTTTTTTTTTTTTTTTTTTTTTTCAAGCAACTTTCTTTTCATTGCTAGTCTCTTAAGAACCTTTTAATCACCCCCCCCCCCCCCCCCCCCACCACCACCACCAACTCCAAGTTATGACGTATTCTTTTGTATATCATATCTTAAAATATTCAGTTGGATCTTCTAGTTGTTTGTTTATTGGGCAGGTATCCGTACCACCCAGAAGAGTTGAGCACACATAGCAGTATACCATTCTCATTGTTTATGTGAACGTAACATATATTTAGTTCCGTGTGGGTTCCTGGTTATAAGGAAACAAGAATAAACGCACTGCCTACCAAAAAGCATGTCGTAAGAGTCGACTAATTGGGAGCTTCCTTCGGAGTCGGAGTGCATCTGCCTGAGAGACAAGGAACCAACAGTCTGCATACCAATTATTAAGATCTGTCAAACGGATGCACACGCAACACTCATGTTCTGGAATAGGAGGACTACAGTCCAGAAGTGGACCAGACAATGTTTTGAGATACTAAGTAAAGTTTTAGGGCATGTGTGTCTAGCCTGGATATAGTATTATAGATAATAAAAGCATATGGGAAAAAACAGGATCTATTGAATCAGTTTTCAACAAGACCGGCTTCCGTTTTATAGACTGGCTCACTAATCATTGGAGCCTGGATTCATTTTGGGGCTTTAGTTGTATGCCTGGCAATAATTGGCTTTGACAAGATAAGATTAAAGACTATAGTTTGAGAATCATTGTTCTAACGCATGGTCCTGGTTGTGTATCGACCTGTAAATGAACGGCCTGCCATCTTTAAGACCCTTACCAGGCTTAAAAAGTTGACACAAAGAAATCCACGACACTGGGAGAAACCGTAAGAGTGTTACACAACGCGATATATTCGAGACAGGGGTATTGATTGTTACTCACAGAATACACTTTAATATAAGTGAATACCAGAGACCATGACAGCCTGTGGTGAAATGTGCAGAGAAATACACTGTGCACGTTTTTATGGCTCTAGCTAGGCACTATGTAGAGAATATGTTGTCCAGCGATGATCCGACTCAGTCTTTTTTGGAGCAGAAATATTCGCACTTTAAACGCTGTATTTGTTTGGACTCTTCATACAGTCGTGTGTGTGTGTGTGTGTGTGTGTGTGTGTGTGTGTGTGTGTGTGTGTGTGTACGAGTGTGTGTGTGTGTGTGCGTGCGTGTCTCCAGTATTACAATCTTCTTTCAATTTCTTTATAAATTTCTCTAAGGCTAAGGTGAAAATATATGGGTACTGAGCATCGCACTGCTTTAAGCTAGAAGATATCTAAAAAGGGTCTAACTCTATCCCCATTTAATGTTACTAAATTAAATTAATCTATAGATTACATAGCTGAAATTAAATTAACAACAATTTTTTTTTTAAATGAGAGATAATATAAAGGCAGTCTTATAAAGACTTAAAGTCACCAACAAGGCAGGGACTGTCATTTCTAGAGGTGAACATAGGCGGATGATATCTGAAGCAAGGAACCTCAAGTGTTCGGACTGCCGAAAAAAAAGAAGAAAAAGTGGCAGGAGAGGAGAAAAAAGAAGTAATCTCATGAAAGTTTCCATGACGCCAAGTTGCTCATTGATAAACCTACTCACTATCCTACATTATTCAAACATTTTAATTATTCTTCTTAAATGTAATCAAATAACTTCAGACACTACCCGTCTTAATGAAACTGGATAAAATAATTTGCTACTGCCCTCATGAAGCAACTAAACATAATATAACATTCAAATATAACATTTAGACAAGGAAGAAAAACCCGCACATATACAGCTAAACGTTTCTACCATAGTTTTCATCAAAGAACAAAACAATAGAATAATTAAACAGCCAACAAGGTCAACGTCATCACTTCGGGGGTGACGCGACTTAAATTATGATTCCCACTGCCATAATAAATATACCTGGGCACAACTTGGTCTGACTTCCTCACCACTTATAAGCCCCCCAGACTAGATAGCAAACCTACCAAAGTCACAATATAACACAGTGATGAATCTGACCACACAACATCCCATTCACAAACACTCTAAACTAAAAGAACTGAACAGATTGGACACTGAAAAATCTGAATCAAGAATAATAATATATAATATAATAAGTACAACATAGATAAAGACTGAAAAGTAAATGAAAGCAGACGACCAATCAAGGAAACTACTGAATTCAGACATGAACTCTTCCAGAAAGACTCCTGGGCTGCCTACACAACTTCACGACTCACCACTGCATGAGCTTTTTGTGACGAGGGTTAGAGTGGGCACTAGTGTCTTCGGTGGCCGCAATTTTAGCGTAACCCTAGGTACTTAGCTTAGATGGACTTGATCATCTCCACAGTTCATAGGCCGGACTTCACTAGGACAGCGATGGACAATGAGCTAGGCATCAGTTCCAAAGTTAAAATGTTCACGCTTGCTATGCAATATCAATTAAATGTACCACAACCACTTAAGTTCAAGTTCAACAATAGAGACAGGTTCCCTTTATCATTTACTTCTGTTAACAATAACTTCAACACTTTGCAACACTCTGGTTGCGTTTAGCAGAGGAGCAGATCATGGATTCTGTATAACTGCACATGCTGATGTTAATGATTGGCACAAACTGTTCTTTGTCTAGTATGACACCACCTGTCACCCCTGTTGCTTCCCCATAATTACTGCCGTACTGTCTCGAGGTAGGTGTTGTTGGGTACTGACATGAGATACAGTTGCCAGTGTCACATATCACTCCTGTCACGTGCCTGATGTAAGGATTTCTCCTTCAGAACCAACAGCACTCAGAAATAATTATGTTGAGACGTTTTGCTCGTATTGGTCTAAGGGATTCCCCGTGGCCAATATACGCTCAACTTATTTCTGGAGTAGGGCAACTCAAGTATTGGCACTACAAAATATATCAGTATATGAATACAATATTCCTAGGCACACTTGGCTGGACACCCCCACTACTTACTAAAGAAAGCCCCCTGGTTATGATAATTCATTATCATAACCATGTTAACACATATATTTAAGATTCATACGCACACAACTGCTAGACACTTAAAAAGGTGAAATAGAGACACCTAAGTCAGCCATGAAAATGATTGCATGTAATCAGTGTAATATATACATATATAAAATAGAAAAGCAGATGCCAGATTTCTATAGCTGGATTCCAGGATACAATGTCCAGATCACCAAAATTACACAGACAGAAGGTCCTGGAGATGACACATTGTCATCATTGGGAAAAATGGAAGCTGTGAGGAATATATTAATACATTGCATCAACTGTCACTTATCGTCTTTCTATCGGTGATGCTTCCCTCAGCTCCTGATGATTCTACTGTCTTTGGTGACTCTGCCTCACTGGATCAGATGGTGGAGAAGTACCTCACCATAAAGGACGCAGCAACTGGATAGGCACACAGCACCTTGATAGGCACACAGCAACTGGATAGGCACACAGCAACTGGATAGGCACACAGCACCTTCTCCCACGAGTAACTCACAGCACTGTCCTTGAGCTACACACATGCTCTGGCACTGGATGATGTTTGGGTTATATTGTACCCCATCTTGAGGAAGACAGTCTTCTCAATTGGTAGTTGGGAGATAATAAGTAGGTAATGGGTTAATTGATTGATGGTTTATGGTTGGTGGGTGTTGGTTGGACTGTGATTCTTCTGCCCGCTCTTCAAAAAGGTTTCATCCTGCCAAGAAATAACTCAGAATTAGTCATCACCAAGAGGATAACATCTTGACAGGAAAGACAGAATAAGTATCAGTCACCAGCCCATATCAGTCTACTCCACCTCTGCTTCCCTGTTTCATCCCTCAGAGTGCACTCACAAGACCAGGAGACACTTGTCTCCTATCATTCATCTGTCTGTTTAGTGCAAGAGATGGAAAGTAAGATATATAGTGGAGATAGATAGACCCTCTAACACACATATCAATCTCTCTCTCCCTCTCATCTGCACACCGACACCAATATTTACCGTCAGTACTTCTATTCCCCACGACTCACAAGTCAACCTAACACATTCATTGATCTGGGTCAAACACATTCCCACACTGGCCGACCAAATCCTGACTTAAATTCTGTCCCCATTCGTATGCACAAACTTCTGTTGTTAGTTTAAATAGTACACACTTGTAAGGTTATTAATTTTACCAGTATGTGTGGGTTATTCAGGGCATAGGCCATTTAGTCTGTACAGCGGCGGGTCTAAGTTCGAATCCGCTTCCCTAGCGATAAAGAACGGTCGAACTATGTGTGATCCCACAGCCAACACTGATCTCTCTACAGCAGTGACCACTTTAACAGACACTGTTTTAGGTACTCGTAAACTATAATGAACTTACCCAAGCATATGAAAAGTCCTAGACATTACAGATCGCCTTTTACAAATGAATTATACAGGCGTCGATTGACACGTCTGAACGCTTGGAAGCCGGCAAAAAGAATGGCGCAAAATGCCTTCTTCAGGCGTTGGTAAGAAGTAGTTCCTAGTATACAGGGGAAAGGAGTAAATCGGTTTCCACGAAACCTCAAATAACTCCTCTAATATTTATGCAATAGATGTACATTTAAAAGTTGTGTTAAGTCAAAGCAACTAGAAGATGTAGACATTATAATTTTGTCCCGATAAAGGCATATATCGATATAAGGGACTATATATATCTTCCTGGACGAGTCCAAGTTTGAATGTTGTGCCGATTTACAGGTAAGTTACCAGTCTTTAGGACTGATGTGTAATAGCTTATTATTCCACGACAGCCAGACAATGGTACACTATGCTTTGTGATTCTGATACTCCTCCTGAGAGGTCATCACACATCCTATGAACAAAAGGATACAAGAATTAGTTAACCACTAAACACTGTACCCAGATCACTCTCACTTCACAATGCAACATCAGTCAAATGCTCAGATGATAGTATTGGGCTAGAACAGACCCAGCAGAGCCATAGAAATTTCCCAGGACCTCTTAGCAGCACTATTGATAGTAATCTATTCTGTGGTATACGTCTGCACTAGGGACAGCGCTAGACTGCCTATCGAGCCAAGAGAGTGCGAACAATCAGTACTTTTCGATTAGAGGACAGTTATAACGATTATACTCACACAGGCATACCTAGGATACATGAATACATACGAGTATTAAAGCATCAGAAAGGCGACTCAAAATTGTCTTTGCTAACACCAGCCATTCTTTGCTTATAGTGACCTGGGATGAAGTTACTTCCTACTTTTTAACTCTAAACGCAGCGCTATGATTAGCATTGAACTGTGATCCGGGTCATCTTGTTCGTTCAGTTTCTCCTATATTTAATCGTTTACACCTGCATAGGAAATGATCAATTCATATTTATAAAAAAAAAAAAAAAAGATACATGAAGTCCAGTCGGTCTGGACCGACCATTGAGAGACTATAAAAAGATAACCTCCAT
This sequence comes from Candidula unifasciata, assembly GCA_905116865.2. Lineage (NCBI taxonomy): Eukaryota > Metazoa > Mollusca > Gastropoda > Stylommatophora > Geomitridae > Candidula > Candidula unifasciata. The sequence continues at coordinate 10,153 of CAJHNH020007668.1, forward strand.
CAGCCTGTAGGTGAACACTTAGGATTCGCGCGTTCCTACAGTTAAAATCGTCTGACGGCTCTCTATAGTTGCTTAACATAGTTACACCCGTCTTTCACTCAGCAGCAGGGCAGAATATTGTATTATAATAATCTATTATCTATGATCATTGGAATTTCAAGGGTAAGTAGAGACTTCCAAAAATAAGGGGCTGATAGACTTTCAAGACAAGGGCGAAACACGTTGGTATGCTCTGGAGATTGAGCCACAAATGTTCATTTGAATTTGAGACTTGCTAAAGTCATAAGGGGAGGAATTCCTTCCACGAACAGGCATTGGTTCGGCCGATGGTAAAAGGTCTCGCTGCTCTTTGAAATCCCTTACCTGTGAGTAAATTGATAACATAACTCACTCTCAAAAGATTTAAGAACGAACTGAGGTGAGTACTTATTCCGACATCTTGACCCATACTTTTCAAAGGAGGAAAATATAATTATGGAGGAAGGTCCGAGAATTGTAAATAGCTCATTTACATAGAGGTGTACAAGATGTGTGCAGCTTCAAGACCAGTGTTCTCCTGTTACGCTACACTATTTTGAAACGCGACGTACACAAAGACATAAGAAAAATATTGGTAGGGCGGGGTGGAAGTTTTGTACAAGGAAACAAAAACATTGAAACATTTTTCGTGTTATCTTTCATGCATCCATCTGCTCCAAAACTGGCGCATTCAGTCACATATTTCAGTATAATAAAATGGCGCATTTTATTTTTTTTCCAGTGAAAGTAACAGGCGTAGAAGTATCTGAAACTTTTGTTTTAATAATATGTCAGTTTTCAAAATTTAAATTTGTCAATTTTATATATATATATATATAATATATATATATATATATATATATATATATATATATATATATATATATATAATATATATATATATGTGTGTGTGTGTGTGTGTGTGTGTGTGTTGCAAAGGAAATTATGGCATTGATTGGGGAGAGAATAGACAACTGGAAGATCTGGATTTCGCAGATGATATTGTTCCGTGAAGCAAAAATAACAAAGACATTTAAAGGGTCTCCACTGGGAAACAATGTTTTGCTACTTTGAAGCCCCACTGGGTGTTGCCGGGGCCCTAATATAACTTAACGGTTGAACGGGGTTTTTGGGATCCTCATCTGAATGGTGGCATTTTGTGTCACCGGATGTTTATCACTCGGTTTGATTTACCTGGTGGGGTAAAAAGGTCACGCGCTACATTCAAAGGAGAACGGACGATTTGTCGTCAACAGTATCAAAAAATAAATAAATAAATAAATAAATAAAAAAATAAATAAATAAATAAATAAATAAATAAATAAATAAATAAATAAATAAATAAAATCTACAGCAAATATATTGAAGATACCAACAACAAATCATGTAGATATAATGCTGAAAAATAAACCACTAAAAGTAATTGACCATTTCATCTATTTTAGGTAGCAGTTTAAGGAGATACAGCAAAGGAACTTATGATACACATTGGCAAACAATCTTTGGAAGTCTTGATATAATATAGAGCTCCAATTTATTCAGCTTTAAGACAAAACTACGAATCTTTTATTTAAACGTTTTTTCAGTTCTTATATTTTCCAGCAAAAGTTAGAGAACCACCAAAGATATAGAACGAAAGTTAAATGCATTTGGAAGTAAATGTGAAAAGAATATTCGACAAGAAAGAGCAAGATAGTGTACAACGCAGAATGGCCATCCTCAGTTAAATTGATGAAGAATACCCACAAGAACAATGGGTCAGAATCTATACAGATGAGTTCACACAAAGTACAGTTAGAAATGGTGGTGCTGGAGTGTACATAAAATTCCCAGATTGTACTAGGGATAAGTCCAGCGTACCAGCCGGGAAGTACTACCATAACTATGATGCAGAAACTCAGGCTATCAAGATAGCAACTGAGAAACTGCTAAATACCAATCTTGGCTCTTAGTGTGTCGTAATGCTAACAGATGCAAAATCAGAACTTGAAGCACTCCAGTCTAGGAAACTACCAGAATTGCAAACACTGCTGACACAATTTAGCTTTCAGCGAAGAGTCGTAATGCAGTGGATACCATCTCATTGTGGAGTGCCTGGAAATGAGAAAGCTGATCAAATAGCAGGGGAAGGTGCGACAAAAGTGCAGCCGGATGAACCAGTCACATACCACCAAAATAAAAGAATAATTAAATCGATGAGGAAACCACCAGTCCCAGCACAAGACTACTATTTTCTTATGGACAGATCAGAACAAGTCATTATCCTCCGCCTCAGAACAGGGCACAACCGATTACGTAAACACATGTACACACAATTCAAGATAGGCGTATCAGCCATGTGCACCTGTGGAAAGGTGCTCCAGACAGCAGAGCATGTATTCAAGGACTGCACCGAATTTGACACATTAAGGCAAACCTTTTGGCCGGAAAGAACAACAGTGGAACGTAAACTCTATGGATCACTGAATGAACTAACAACGACAGTGAAATTTATACAAGAGACAAAACTGCTGATATAGACAACTTATTTCATGCTAACAAAAGAAGAAGAAGAAGCAAGTAAGTGTCCGTGAAAAATAATTAACATAAAATGAGGGGAATTCAAAACATAGTGAGGAGGTCAGATAAATGTCTGGACAAATGCCTATATCAACTGCAGTCGAACAAAGAAAGGTGTAGATATATTGGGATAACACTAAGATGAAAAGATCGAAGAATTATAAAACAGACACTGAAATGGGGAACAAACGGTTTGAGAAATGGAGAGCGCCCAAGGGAAACATTCGGATGAACATTATTATGAACATTATTATAAGAGACCTAAATAATTGTGGACTGAACGCCATGTCAGATATAAAGAAAGTTGCAAGGATTAGGTAGGTAGGTAGGTAGGTAGGTAGGTAGTTGTACCCCATCAGGTCATCGCACACGCGATAAACACTCGGTGACACACAAAGTGCCAGCATGCGGATAAGGATTACCCGTAGAGAGGTCCCATAAACCCCTTTCAGCTATCTATGGCTAGGCCATATCTATGCCCCGGCTAAATTCATGGTCCCGGCAGAAGACATGGGTGGGGCTTCAAACGGAAAATTGCAATCCAAATGGGGACGACTTTAGTCTACAAGCATTAGAGCGGAGTGGAGGAAATTTGTCGTATGTGACGTCTAACGGCACCAAAGGATAATATGTGTGTGTGTGTTTTATATATATATATATATATATATATATATATATATATATATATATATATATATATATACACACACAAGTATATATATATATATATATATATATATGTATATATCTATATATGTGATATATATATAGTTGTTTTATATGCTATAGCAGTATACTATATATATGTTATCAAAAGTCGTTTTCTCTTTGACTGTTTTTGACTGTGAAATTACAGTGACAGTTGTTTTATTCCTCTCTAGCAGTTTACTTAATTCAGTGTTATCAACACCTTATGGTCGCTCTAAAATATTTACGTCCGCTCATCCTCCCCTCGGCTGCGCTTTACAAATTTGTAAATGGGTTGAGCAGACCCATCTCTATTGTTTTCTCTGTGTCGGCAACCCTGCAATCTCCCCCTCCCCCACCTCTCTGAGTCGGCAACCCTGTAGTCTCCCCCTCCACTCCCTCTCTGTGTCGGCGACCTTGCAGTCTCCAACTCCACCACCTTCCTGTGTCAGCGACCGTGCAGCGTCCCCCTCCTCCACCTCGCTGTGTCAGCCACCCTGTAGTCTCCCCCTCCTCCACCTCTCTGTGTCAGCGACACTGCAGTCTCCCTCTCCTCCCCCACCTCTTTGTGTCGGCGACCCTGCAGTCTCCCTCTCCTCCTCCACTCTCCCTCTCTGTGTTCCTGGTTATAAGGAAAACAAGAATAGACGCACTGCCTACCCAGAAGCATGTCGTAAGAGTCAACTAGTTCGGAGCTTCCTTCAAAGTTGGAGTGCATCTGCCCGAGAGGCTAGGAACCACAATCTGCATACCAATAAGTCAGATCTGTAAAACGGATACACACGCAACCCTCAGATTCTGGAACAGGACTGTAGTCCGAAAGTGGATGAACAACCATAAACTTTCCGACAAAGTTTACAGCTGGTGGACACGAAGAAAAATAATATGTGCTAGACTTCAAAACCGCAGCTATAGGTCAAGGCAGCACTGTGTATAACCCTCTGGTCACAGTTATAACCAGCTCATAAAGTTGAAAATAGCAGTCGCTAGGCGCTACTTTGACAAGCTGAACGTCTGAGGTTTCAAGTCGGCATCAAGGCACAGTTGTCTATAAAACAAAGTGATCCTAGCTACATGGCTGGTCTGGCATGAAACTATCGCTATATTTCGGATGAAAACGGGACGATGTGGGTTGAGGAACATCAAGTATCGGACAAAAAAAAAAAAGCCATGTAACACAACTTTCTATATCTCTCTTTATGGTTGGTAATAATTGTATTATCTCAATAGAAAAGAACCAGCTAGACAAATGATCTTGCCAACAGACACATAAATAGACCAACACGTGATAGAAAAAAGACAGACAGTGTTTATTCACCCCTGGAATGAACGGAAGTTTGAGAGAACCAATCTGGGAAAGTAGATAGAAAATACAGACTGCGAAAGCAAGAGGGGAAAAAATGGTTATTTCTTACGAAGTCTTAGGGGGAAAACCCCGCTAACTATAACAATACACCAGTTCCTAGCGTTCTACTCCCCTCCTCTACCTATCTTTTCGTTTAAAAGCCGAATTCCCGCCTGGTTGTGTTGGCATTAGGTTCTATTTTTAACGCACGATATATTTTAACCCACTGATTCTCAAAATAATCAGCAAACGGCTTTGGTATCAAAATATCTTCATATTACATTGCCTGTTGTGTTTTCCATTCTGTTTATGTTTAGAAGGCTTTGGTATCAACATATCTTCAAATTACATTGCCTGTTGTGTTTTCCATTCTGTTTATGTTCAGAAGAACATTGTAGTCTCTAAATGAGGTGGCACATTTTAGGATAAGCGGCTGTAAACCCTGCTCGGGGCAGGGAAACATTCTAGGTTGACTACATAGTGCAAACATTACAAAGAAAACGAAACAATTTTTAAAATGCAGTAATTCATGTGACCACATTTTTATTTTTCCGCAGCAACCATAAAAAGCAACTGTTAACTATCATGTTAAACAACATTTTGGAGTTTTTGAAAATTTTCCTAGAATATAAAATGGGTGGGGGGGGGGGGGGGGGGGGGGGTTGAAGGTAATCGCTACTTGTACCTACACAACTGCCCGAGGGTTATTATGAAATAGGACTTTCCAACTAAGGAGCGGTCTTCTTTCTCCTCATCATCTCCTAACTACCCGTGCTAGCCACTATCATTATGTCCACAATAAAGATAAAGCTATACCTTATATTTTGTATTGTATATTTTTGCGACACATAAATCCATAAACAAGTCAAAAAGCAATTGTGTATCTGGGGTAGGCAACCGAATTAATTAGACTGAATTAATTTTAATGGGGACAATTATTTTGGTTCGCGAACGGAGCAGAAGAACAAAGTAAGTTTATGACCCGAGGTACTACTCTGTGTGAATGTGTGTGTGTGTGCGCGCACGCGTGTGTGTGTATGCGTGTGTGTGTGTATAATTTCACTCATTCATTCATTCAGTAGCATGTCCCTCGCGGAACCTCGCTGCCATAACAACCCTCCGGAAAACCTTCCTATCCTGAGCAAGATGTCCTGCGTCTGATACACCCATCTGGAGATCATCTGCCACATCCTGCACCCATCTTCTCCTTGGCCTTCCTCTTCCTCTCTTCCCAGGCATATACCCCTCCATTATTGTTCTCTCTAGACTTCCATGACGTTTCAAGTGACCAAAATATTTCAATTTTCTTTGTTTTATTGTCTTTACTAGCCAACCCTCTTCAATATTCATCTCTGGAAGTATGGATGCATTTGTTCTTTTCTTTACCCAAGATCTTCTTAGAACCTGTCTGTAACATTTATATTCAAATGCATTTATGCGAATTTCACTCATGCTTGGTTTTATTTACATATCTAAAACATATAGTGTTGTTTCAATTGCCCTGTATGAATTATGTCCAAAGAAAGACCTGTCTAATAATGACTATAACAAATATGAGATTCTAATCACTGTGTGGTACGTGTACAGTGAATGTCCAATGTATCTAGTATGACTTGTTGAACATTGCACCAAATATGTCGCCCTGATGGCACTCATTTAGGGAGTGTGTGGTACAGTACAAGTCTGCTTATGCAGTTATATATATATATATATTGGTGAATTTTACAAATCCATTAGGTTTTACTTTGGGCTTTACAGTGGCGCAATGACTAGCACGCTTGCCAGCATGTACGGTGAACATACATTCGAATCCCTATCGAAAAGGCCTTATTATAAAATTCACATAAGCTCCCAGGTCGTCTCAGTCTTGATAAATTAGTGCCTGCAAACGTGAGAAATAGAAACTGTCTTTAAACTGGGTGCCGATCTATGCAAATGAAATGATTGTATCATCCACTCAGTACTCTTTGGAGGCATAACTTTTACAGTATCTTTCGTACTCTTACTTTTTTTTCCATTAATGCAGTTTATTATTATCATCTCATCACCATTAAGTGCCCTGCCAGCTGGCATAAGTGCTCATGCACCTCCACAGATCTCGGTCTTTGGTGTTTTAAAACGATGCCACTGTTGCTATTCCTCCATGCCACTTTTTAAAGCCATCTACTATCATTTCTCTTGGCGTGCCTCTGCCTCTTCTTCCAGTCGTCACGATATTTTCTAGTGTTTCTAAA
>CAJHNH020007668.1:18083-20583 GCA_905116865.2 Candidula unifasciata
AGAAGAAGAAGAAGAAGAAGAAGAAGAAGAAGAAGAAGAAGAAGAAGAAAAAGAAGAAGAAAAAGAGAAAATGTCGTGGACAATATATAATTACCAACAAGACACTGTCTCGTCTGTAAGAATGAAGTGACACCCATTTACTTCTATTACGCAACAATTGTAGAGTGTAATAATTTAATAATTTTTTTTGGGGAGGGGGGAAGGGGAGGCATGTTTTGCTTTGTGCCAATAGGCGTCGCATGATCACAGGATAATCTGTTACCATGAGACGTAAAACTATAATGCAACATATCCCCGAGAAATGCCCAACAAAAACCTGCGACGTAAAAATATAATGCAACATATCCCCGAGAAATGCCCACCAAAACCTGCGACGTAAAACTATAATGCAACATATCCCAAAGAAATGCCTACCAGTTGGAGAACCACTGGATGAAGACAACCGCTGCCATTGCCACCGGATGACGTAGTTTGCTGTTACCTGGGTGCAGGTTCCAAGATGCTATCTCGTGCACCAGACCGAGGAAATGACGAAAAGGCAACAGACGATGAAAGACAGGCAGATAAAGGTGAAGGTTTATATCACTTCCTACGTATGCAATCTATTTTCCCCCATTTCTTCCCTTATGTGGGTGCTACTTTAGGTATATAATGTAAATAACAGTCTTGTTTTCAGTTTTACTGGTTTTGGATTTTCCCTTGTCTGTCATGGAGCGCACATTTGGCCTACGTAATTTTCCTTCTGTTTTTGCGATTAGCTGACATACAAACATAAGGTTACATAATTCGTTAGCCTTCTTTCCGCATTGAGAGTGTACGCCCCTGACATATGCTGAATGATTAGGATTTTTTTGTGTAACCTCTTGCATGTAGAAGCGACCGCTGGGCTCATTTTGTGAGTATCAGGCACCAGCGCCATCCATGTGGAAAAGCTAGGCTGTCTCATGTCTGAATTAGTACTGCTTCAAATACTAAGACCTATCAAATTCATTGTGGTAACATTACCTTCTCTCTTCTTTTCGTCTATGCGTTAGACGTCATTGGGCCGCTTGATTTTGTTCTGAAGGTTATAGTTATCATCATTATCGTCACTATTCACATATTCTTCTTCTTTTTCTTCTTCTTCTTCTTCTTCTTCTTCTTCTTCTTCTTCTTCTTCTTCTTCTTCTTCTTCTTCTTCTTCTTCTTCTTCTTCTTCTTCTTCTTCTTCTTCTTCTTCTTCTTCTTCTTCTTCTTCTTCTTCTTCTTCTTCTTTTTCTTCTTCTTTTTTTCCTACTCATTATTATTATTAATTATTATTGTTAATAAAATTACAATAATTATTGTTTATGTTTACGAGTATCGTTAAGCATGTTGATGTTTATTTAACGAGAAGCTGCGATATTTGGGTTTTTGCCTAACAAGACTACAATATTTTTTTTTTTGTAGTGCTTTCACTTACCAGCCGTACTTGGCTTGAATGTGTACTAGAGTCTTACTTAGTACATGTTTGCTGATCTTGACTTCAGCAGTACAGCACTGACTCACTGGCTATATAAATTATAAAATGTATATAACATTATAACATGTCCGTATATTATTTACTTTCCTGAAGTTCTACATGGAAACGACAGATACCCATTTAGCAAGATAAATGCCTGAAAGTAATTGTCTTTACCCTATTTGGGCAGCAGGGTTTATAAGGACAGTACTGTGTATACTGGTTACAAGTGTTTTGATGGCCAGGCCATCATGGTATTTATCTCTTTGCTTTCCTGCTACCCTCTTTCTGTCAGTCTTGACAGATGTCATCAACTTCTTGAGTCGTTCCTTGCTTTCCTGCTACCCTCTTTCTGTCAGTCTTGACAGAGTCTGAGACTGGCAAACGACCAAACCAAGAGAAGTGAAAAATACTGAGACCACTGGTCAGATATAGGGCTAGAACAGGCAGAGGCAAATTGACTGAATATAATCTGGGACGTTTGACCAAAATATAATTTTTAAAGGACATAGATGTGTGGAGAAACACGACGTCTCCGCCAGCTGGCGAGGCACGTGGTGTTAATGATAATGTTTTTGCGACCTTTACTTTACTTTTTTAAATGTACATCTGACTGATAAAAAATAGCGGCCCTGATTAGCCATCCTACACCATCAGGAGAATCACGAATCAAGTCAGTGCATTTGTTTGGCCATGTGCGTGTGACCAAGCCATCGCGATATTTAACTCTTTGCTATTCTGTTGCCCTTTTCCAAGCAGTCTTGACATTTATCACCAAGTTTTGAATCTGTTTCTTGCGTTCAGATATACTTTCTGTCATCAGACATAAACATATTTTTGACAGATATACTTTCTGTCATCAGACATAAACATATTTTTGACAGATATACTTTCTGTCATCAGACATAAACATATTTTTGACAGATATACTTTCTGTCATCAGACATAAACATATTTTTGACAGATATACTTTCTGTCATCAGACATAAACATATTTTTGACAGATATACTTTCTGTCAT
>CAJHNH020007668.1:25583-57756 GCA_905116865.2 Candidula unifasciata
CCTTTTAGGAACAATCAACGGTATCAGTGGAGAAAGAAGATTATTATCGCCTGGAGAAAATGAAGCACCTGGGTGTAACCAGAGGGTCTAGCGGGCTCACTACACTCAGAGGAAAGGCAAGACAGACATATAACCAGATTGGGACCGGTACCATCAGTATTGGAACTCTGCGCTGGCTGCTGTAGATGAGGACGGGGCATGCATGGGAATGCCCCGAGTGCTGTGATGTCAATTCTTGACTCAACTCAACTCTCTTGATCACAGCAACCTTCAAAAATGAATATTATCTGATTCTCACAAATACTCTAGGAATTATCTCAGAAGGACATGTTATGTGACAGGAAACGTCACTCACCTCATATAAAATTGTCTTATTATATCAAGGTCTAACTCTTTTTTTTTTTTCTGATCTACTATGCACATTGATAGTTCTGTATGTTTTTAAAAAAACACAGCACTCAAAAGTTGATATTGACAATATCAAATCGACCGCATTTATGTATCAAAATATGTTCTGGTTCATTTTTGGTGCTAAAAGAGTTAGCAGCCGTTGTCGACCAGGCTAGAATGAGGGCTAACGCCAGAGCCAGTTCTAGCATCGTCCCCATTCGTTTCCTCAAGGCTGGGCAGGTTCCAAAAAGTAAGGTCAACCAAAACGCATTCGCTCCATCTGTGCTAGACTCTGCGAGGGACTGGTTACTGGCGGTTGATCTGCCAGGCCATGAACGGTACCCCGAGTTGATCCGTAAAACTGGCCTGCGACCGGACATCGTTCTCCATTCTGCGCAAAAACGGCAGCTCATCCTGATTGAGTTGACTGTCCCGTTTGAGTCGCGTATGGAGGAGAATCATTTGTACAAGCTCGAGAAGTACAGTGATTTAGCAGCCGGTCTAAGGAGAAACGAGGCTTACACAGTACGGGTATTTGCCGTCGAAGTGGGAGCGAGAGGCCTCGTTTCCACTTCGCTCTACAATGTGGTGAAAGAATTAGGATTGCGCGGTAATGAACGGAAACGAACACTAAAAAACTGGGAGAGGCAGCCGAAAGGGCCTCTAGCTGGCTTTGGACGCAACGCAACAACGTAGGGGACGGGCCTCGGTGAGCTGGTCCGGGTGTCTAGTGGAAAAGGGTTTCTCACCCCTTTGAAAGTTCCTCTGTCAACTGCTAATAAAAGTCCAACATGTGTCCGGTAAACCAAAGTAAGCTTGTCGCTCGGTCGTCCAGGCATGCTGACAGCTTTAATTAGGCTGCCGCGGCGGCTTCTTATCTCACAGTACCTTCTGCGAAACCACCAAGTCGTCTTGTCTCTGGCCGAAAGTAAAACACCATCCGGTAATCCCGTGCAGCAGGGAACCAGCCCTGAGCTTCATGAACTCAGGAGGGCCCACCTCCAAATGCGTCTAGGAATCGTGGGCCGAAACGCGTGTCGACGAGGATAATTTCTACTGACGACTGGTAGATCCCTTCTGTACTTGCTCCCTGTGAGTTTATTCCTATTGTAAGGATGAGTTGGCACTGAAAGCCCTGGAGAGGTTTAACAATATTACCACTCACTTTATATCTAATGACATTTACAATGTTCATCGCAACATTAACTAAAGAGCCCAATGAGCCATAGTGGATGGTCAGAGAAGTGTTATGATAAAAGTTAGTGTTTTTGGGCGCCTGCCAACCCCATGTTTTCTATTCCATTCTTACTGAGCCTGGGGAATATAAGTCAAAGTTCAGAAAACCCATCTATGGATCCTAATTGTTTCCAGCCTCAGGGATTCGTTTGTTTCTTTAGGACCTTTTTGTTATGGCTTAACGGGAACATGATGCTAGACTCGTTTCTTATGGACCAGTGGGCTCCCAGTCAGTGATACGTTCAACGTTATCTTATGACCAATCGACTCTTAATCAGTCATATGTTCAAGGTTATTTTATGGAACAATCGACACAGTACGCTGTCCAGCCCTAATTTAAATAACATTACCTGGTATCGAATTTAGGCTGGGCTTGCATGGGAATCTAAGCCCCAAATCCCCCTCCCTCCCCCCCCCCCACCACCCGCCGAATCAAACTGGTACGTACTCCAACCTAGAATCCCACGGCTAGCAGGTTAGCCACTACTCTGCTGGGTCTCCCATGCTTCAGAGATGTGTGCATGTTCTGTAGAGTGGTAAAATCCACTCTGTCAGCCACGTCCCTAACTCGTAACCCACGCAGACCTCAATATATCTGCGTCGTGCAGTGGTTAAACGGGGATTTTGACATTTATCATGAGCAATTCTACTTCTAATAGAGACTCTTTGAATTACTAGGTATTACTCGCTAACACTGTAATCCTATAAGTTAAGCTTTACTCGCTCACTTATCATCCACCTCACCCCCCCCTCCCCCCCCCCCGGGCCTCCCATTGTATCTCAACCTTAGTGACACACATAAGCAAAGCTCTACACTAAAACACTGCAGCCTCCCATTGTTTCTCAACCTTAGTGACACACATAAGCAAAGCTCTACACTAAAACACTGCACCCTCCCATTGTTTCTCAACCTTAGTGACACACATAAGCAAAGATCTACACTAAAACACTGCAGCCTCATACTGTTTCTCAACCTTAGTGACACACATAAGTAAAGATCTACACTAAAACACTGCACCCTCCCATTGTTTCTCAACCTTAGTGACACACATAAGCAAAGATCTACACTAAAACACTGCAGCCTCCCACTGTTTCTCAACCTTAGTGACACACATAAGTAAAGATCTACACTAAAACACTGCAGCCTCCCATTGTTTCTCAACCTTAGTGACACACATAAGTAAAGATCTACACTAAAAAACACTGCAGCCTCCCACTGTTTCTCAACCTTAGTGACACACATAAGTAAAGATCTACACTAAAACACTGCAGCCTCCCACTGTTTCTCAACCTTAGTGACACACATAAGCAAAGATCTACACTAAAACACTGCGGCCTCCCACTGTTTCTCAACCTTAGTGACACACATAAGTAAAGATCTACACTAAAACACTGCACCCTCTCATTGTTTCTCAACCTTAGTGACACACATAAGTAAAGCTCTACACTAAAACACTGCAGCCTCCCATTGTTTCTCAACCTTAGTGACACACATAAGTAAAGATCTACACTAAAACACTGCACCCTCCCATTGTTTCTCAACCTTAGTGACACACATAAGCAAAGCTCTACACTAAAACACTTCAGCATCTCATTGTTTCTCAACCTTAGTGACACACATAAGCAAAGATCTACACTAAAACACTGCACCCTCCCATTGTTTCTCAACCTTAGTGACACACATAAGCAAAGATCTACACTAAAACACTGCAGCCTCCCACTGTTTCTCAACCTTAGTGACACACATAAGTAAAGATCTACACTAAAACACTGCAGCCTCCCATTGTTTCTCGACCTTAGTGACACACATAAGTAAAGATCTACACTAAAACACTGCACCCTCTCATTGTTTCTCAACCTTAGTGACACACATAAGTAAAGCTCTACACTAAAACACTTCAGCATCCCATTGTTTCTCAACCTTAGTGACACACATAAGTAAAGATCTACACTAAAACACTTCAGCATCCCATTGTTTCTCAACCTTAGTGACACACATATGTGAAGATCTACACTAAAACGCACCCTCTCATTGTTTCTCAACCTTAGTGACACACATAAGTAAAGCTCTACACTAAAACACTTCAGCCTCCCATTGTTTCTCAACCTTAGTGACACACATAAGTAAAGATCTACACTAAAACGCACCCTCTCATTGTTTCTCAACCTTAGTGACACACATAAGTAAAGCTCTACACTAAAACACTGCAGCCTCCCACTGTTTCTCAACCTTAGTTACACACATAAGTAAAGATCTACACTAAAACACTTCAGCCTCCCATTGTTTCTCAACCTTAGTGACACACATAAGTAAAGCTCTACACTAAAACACTTCAGCATCCTATTGTTTCTCAACCTTAGTGACACACATAAGTAAAGCTATACACTAAAACACTGCAGCCTCCCATTGTTTCTCAACCTTAGTGACACACATAAGTAAAGCTCTACACTAAAACACTGCAGCCTCCCATTGTTTCTCAACCTTAGTGACACACATAAGTAAAGATCTACACTAAAACACTGCAGCCTCCCATTGTTTCTCAACCTTAGTGACACACATAAGTAAAGATCTACACTAAAACACTGCAGCATCCCATTGTTTCTCAACCTTAGTGACACACATAAGTAAAGATCTACACTAAAACACTGCAGCCTCTCATTGTTTCTCAACCTTAGTGACACACATAAGTAAAGATCTACACTAAAACACTGCAGCCTCCCATTGTTTCTCAACCTTTGTGACACACATAAGTAAAGATCTACACTAAAACACTGCAGCCTCCCATTGTTTCTCAACCTTAGTGACACACATAAGTAAAGATCTACACTAAAACACTGCAGCTTCCCATTGTTTCTCAACCTTAGTGACACACATAAGTAAAGATCTACACTAAAACACTGCAGCTTCCCATTGTTTCTCAACCTTAGTGACACACATAAGTAAAGATCTACACTAAAACACTGCAGCCTCCCATTGTTTCTCAACCTTAGTTACACACATAAGTAAAGATCTACACTAAAACACTGCAGCCTCCCATTGTTTCTCAACCTTAGTTACACACATAAGTAAAGATCTACACTGAGAAACTTACAGCGTCCAATTGTTTCCTAGTTTTAGCTATCAAGCAATTGCTGTTTTCATTATAAAACTTCAGCGCAATGGACCCTAACATCTGTCTGTCATCTTGGTTTATTACTGCTTGAAAAAGATATTCGCCCATCACTTCATGATAGACTCCCATGTGTATCGCTGTGTGTATGTTGCTCGCTTGTTTTTAAATGGCCCTGTGATATAGTTTTTACCGGAGTTTTGTCGTTTATTATGACTCAAATATTTCACTTGCGTCTATTTTGTGTCTCAAAGCAGATCTTGTGATAAGCGTACGCTAAATAACCAACAATACTTATATATGTTCCGAAACACTATATTCTAAAACTATTATACATATCCTTTTACGTTCAAGGTTCGTTTCTGTTTAAATCCTCCCGAAATCGAGGCTTAGATATTTGTTTCGTGACGAGATACAATTTTGAGAAGGTAGGGGTCTTCAGCCTCCAACTTGGAGGACCAGGGCGTCTCTCTCTCTCTCTCTCTCTCTCTCTCTCTCTCTCTCTCTCTCTCTCTCTCTCTCTCTCTCAGTGTGTCTGTTCTCTACAATTCGACCTTTCCGGTTACGGAGGCCCTTCTACAGTCACCATTTCTAATACAGTCACCACCTCTCCCACAATCACTACCTCTCTTATAGTCACCACCTCTACTACAGTCACCATCTCTAATACAGTCACCACCTCTCCCACAGTCACCACCTCTGCCAAAGTCACCACCTCTCCCACAGTCACCACCTCTCCCACAGTCACCACCTCTGCCACAGTCACCACCTCTCCCACAGTCACCATCTCTATAGTCACCATCTCTAACACAGTCCCCATCTCTACCACAGTCACCATCTCTACCACAGTCACCACCTCTACCACAGCCACCATCTCTACCACAGCCACCATCTCTACCACAGTCACCATCTCTAACACAGACACCATCTCTACTACAGTCACCATCTCTACCACAGCCACCATCTCTACCACAGCCACCATCTCTAACACAGTCACCATCTCTAACACAGTCACCATCTCTAACACATTCACCGTCTCTAACACAGTCACCATCTCTAACACAGTCACCATCTCTAACACAGTCACCATCTCTATCACAGTCACCATCTCTAACACAGTCACCATCTCCACCACAGTCACCATCTCTAACACAGTCACCATCTCTAACACAGCCACCATCTCTACCACAGTCACCATCTCTACCACAGTCTATATCTCTACCACAGTCACCTTTTCTACCACAGTCACCACCTTTACCATAGCCACCATCTCTACCACAGTCGCCATCTCTAACACAGCCACCATCTCTACCACAGCCACCATCTCTAAAACAGTCACCATCTCTACCACAGTCACCATCTCTACCACAGTCACCATCTCTACCACAGTCACCATCTCTACCACAGTCACTATCTCTACCACAGTCACCATATCTACCACAGTCACCATCTCTAACACAGTCACCATCTCTACCACAGTCACCACCTCTACCACAGTCACCACCTCTACCACAGTCACCACCTCTACCACAGTCACCACCTCTACCACAGTCACCATCTCTACCACAGTCCCCACCTCTACCACAGTCACCACCATTACCACAGTCACCACCTTTACCACAGTCACTACCTTTACCACAGTCACCACCTTTACCACAGTCACCATCTCTACCACAGTCACCACCTTTACCACAGTCACCATCTCTACCACAGTCACCACCTTTACCACAGTCACCACCTTTACCATAGTCACCATCTCTACCACAGTCACCATCTCTACCACAGCCACCATCTCTACCACAGTCACCATCTCTACCATAGTCACCATCTCTACCACAGTCACTACCTCTACCACAGTCACCACCTCTGCCACAGTTACCACCTCTACCACAGTCACCATCTCTACCACAGTCACCATCTCTAACACAGTCACCATCTCTACCACAGTCACCACCTTTACCACACTCACCATCTCTACCACAGTCACCACCTCTACCACAGTCAACACCTTTACCACAGTCACCATCTCTACCACAGTCACCATCTCTACCACAGTCAATATCTCTACCACAGTCACCACCTTTACCACAGTCACCACCTCTACCACAGTCACCACCTTTACCACAGTCACCATCTCTACCACAGTCACCGTCTTTACCACAGTCACCACCTTTACCACAGTCACCACCTTTACCATAGTCGCCATCTCTACCACAGTCACCACCTCTACCACAGTCACCACCTCTACCACAGTCACCACCTCTACCACAGTCACCATCTCTACCACAGTCCCCACCTCTACCACAGTCACCATCTCTACCACAGTCCCCACCTCTACCACAGTCACCACCTCTACCACAGTCACCACCTTTACCACAGTCACTACCTTTACCACAGTCACTACCTTTACCACAGTCACCACCTTTACCACAGTCACCATCTCTACCACAGTCACCACCTTTACCACAGTCACCATCTCTACCACAGTCACCACCTTTACCACAGTCATCACCTCTACCACAGTCACCATCTCTACCACAGTCACCGCCTTTACCACAGTCACCACCTCTACCACAGTCACCACCTTTACCACAGTCACCATCTCTACCACAGTCACCACCTTTACCACAGTCACCATCTCTACCACAGTCACCACCTCTACCACAGTCACCATCTTACCACAGTCACCGCCTTTACCACAGTCACCACCTCTACCACAGTCACCACCTTTACCACAGTCACCATCTCTACCACAGTCACAATCTCTACCACAGTCACCGCCTTTACCACAGTCACCACCTTTACCACAGTCACCACCTTTACCATAGTCACCATCTCTACCACAGTCACCACCTCTACCACAGTCACCATCTCTACCACAGTCACCACCTCTACCACAGTCACCACCTCTACCACAGTCACCATCTCTACCACAGTCACCATCTCTACCACAGTCACCACCTTTACCACAGTCACCACCTTTACCACAGTCACCACCTTTACCACAGTCACCATCTCTACCACAGTCACCACCTTTACAACAGTCACCACCTTTACCACAGTCACTACCTTTACCATAGTCACCACCTCTACCACAGTTACCACCTCTACCACAGTCACCATCTCTACCACAGTCACCACCTTTACCACAGTCACCACCTTTACCAGAGTCGTCATCTCTACCACAGTCACCACCTCTACCACAGTCACCACCTCTACCACAGTCACCACCTCTACCACAGTCACCACCTTTATCACAGTCACTACCTTTACCATAGTCGCCATCTCTACCACAGTCACCACCTTTACCACAGTCACCATCTCTACCACAGTCACCACCTTTACCACAGTCACCATCTCTACCACAGTCACCACCTTTACCACAGTCACCACCTTTACCATAGTCGTCATCTCTACCACACTCAACACGTCTACTAGTCACCACCTTTACCACAGTCACCACCTTTACCATAGTCGTCATCTCTACCACAGTCACCACCTTTACCACAGTCACCATCTCTACCACAGTCACCACCTTTACCACAGTCACCATCTCTACCACAGTCACCACCTTTACCACAGTCACCACCTTTACCATAGTCGTCATCTCTACCACAGTCACCACCTTTACCATAGTCGCCATCTCTACCACACTCAACACGTCTACTAGTCACCACCTTTACCATAGTCGTCATCTCTACCACAGTCACCACATCTGCCACCACCATTACCATTATAACTTGACTAGTAATATCTTTCCCACCATATTCAATATTTTCTCTGCTGTATCCTCTTTTTTCTTTCTTTACAGAATGCATGAAAACTCACTTTATCAAAATACAAACCCGTTAATTACCATATCTGTTCACGCTTCATTTAATCCATCTCGCTTATCCATGCTTGTGTTTTCCCCATTAGTACCTCTAATGTATACAATTTATGAAGCGTCATTTCAACCAAAATAATCTGCCGTTGTAGCTGACAAAGAATAGTTCATATCTTATGGTCGTTCACTGTAGCCTCTTGTGGTTCTTACACAGAGTGGCACTTACAGTTTCCAACATTCTTCTTTTTCTTTTTCTTTGTTCACTGGCTGTAAGCTCCGGTTGAAAGTCCTGGTAGTTCAATATCAGGTTGTATGTGGGTAAACCAGTACTGGGAGTTGGTAACGTGCTTGCCTGTTCTGACCTAATTTATGACCGCTGTCGCTTGTCAGTTCTGTCTCCTGGTTTCTGTCTCTGCGGCTGGTTTCTTGGCGCCTCTTTTTCTACTTCGCAGTTGAGGTGTCGTGATGAAGGAGACTTTCACTGTTGTGCTAACTTACTGCGAACAAAATCTCACTGTCGATATGCCCTGCGAAAATCTTACTGTTTAAGTGTCCTGTGAAAATCTCACTGTAGATGTGTCCCGTGAAAATCTCACTGTTGATGTGCCCTGTGATAATCTCACTGTAGATGTGTCCTGTAAAAATCTCACTGTTGATGTGTCCTGTGAAAATCTCAGTTTCTATGTGTCTTTCTGTGAAAATCTTACAGTCGATGTGTCTTTCTGTGAAAATCCCACTGTTGATGTATCTTTCTATAAAAATCTCACTGTCGATATGTCTTTATGTGAAAATCTCACTTTCGATGTGTCCTGTGAAAATCTCACTTTTGATGTGTCCTGTTCTTCTTCTTCTTTTTCTTCTTCTTCTTCTTCTTCTTCTTCTTCTTCTTCTTCTTCTTCTTCTTCTTCTTCTTCTTCTTCTTCTTCTTCTTCTCTTCTTCTTCTTCTTCTTCTTCTTCTTCTTCTTCTTCTTCTTCTTCTTCTTCTTCTTCTTCTTTTCTTCTTCTTTTTCTTTTTCTTCTCCTCCTTCTTCTGTTTCTTCTTCCTCTTCCTTTCTTTTCCTTTTGTGTTTTCCTGTCTTCTTCCATCTGTCTGTGCTTCTGTCCTTCCTTCATTCTTTTTCCTTCGTCTTTTTTTTTTCTTTCTTTCATTTTTTCTTCCTTTCTTCCTAATTTCCTTCCTTCTTCACTGCTCTCTTCCTTTTTTCTGTTTTTCTTTATTTTATATTTCTTGCTTTCTTTCCGTTTTTATCCTTCTCCTTTACTAGTATTGTTGCTGGAGCTACTACTATTTAACTTAAAGTTTAGTTGTTTTTTCTCTATGTCTCTAATGAAGTATCTACAGTGTGAATTTTCAATTCTCTTAGACCAAAATCCATCTGACCCTACACAATCAAAATTCTAAACTGCATAAATAAATCACTCCAAGACCTCTCGGGCATGACGGAACGACCCTAGTCTCTCCACATCATTAAACATGTGTGCTCCCATTCTTCGGGACAGTCTTTATTCATGTTTCCAGACTCTATTAATTTTTTTTTTTATATTTTCTGATGGTATTCTTTTATGTTTTCCGTTTTTACTTTTCCTAAGGACTGTGCCGTGAATTTCTGCGACAGTTCTATGCAATTCACGCGCTAGTCACTTTATCCAATCATCGGTCAGACGGAAGGGGCTTTAAACTTAGTAATAGAATTATGGGGCGGTGTAATGACATTTATTATAGTAGCATAACATGACAACGACGCTACCACGTTGTCATGACATCTCCACAGGGCAGCTACTCTACATTCTTACAGATAAATTGCGTTTTAGAACAATATTTTCTCCTCGTAAATTTAAATAGTCGGCATCTGTGGCTTTGGCGTTGCGAACGTGCTTCGTAATGTCGGGGTGCCGGGTTCGAGATCCAGTCATCCCTTTGTAGGATGCAATTTTTCGTTATTTTGAAGCTCTTGGCTTCAAATGGATGTCGTCGTCTAGTTTTCCTCTCACATCAGTGTCTCACGTTGGCATTATCTCAGTCAATCTCCCGCCCTTTCACTCCGACAGTTCAACACATACTAACTTGATCCGACTAGGGTCTAAACTTATACTGCCTCTTAGTTTCACGTGGCAACACGTGGTGGTCCTTTATTTCCCCTTGGCGATCTGTGGTCGCTATTATCGGGTTTCACGTGATCTCGTGGTCATCACCTATCTTGAAAACCTCGGTTAATCCGAGCATCTGGAATATCTCGGTATTTTGGTTAAACTTGGGCTTCCCCCAACCTTCCTAATCAGGGTGAAAATATCCCTCATTACATGAAGTAAAATGTACTTCTAGTACTAAAATACGGTAACAAACAAAATACTGTCTAATTTATTGCCTGGCATATTTAGTTGTATTTCGACAGGTGCTTCACTACACAGGTACATCACTGCACAGGTGCATCACTACACATGTGCATCACTACACAAGTGCATCACTACACAGGTTCATCACTGCACAGGTGCATTACTACACAGGTACATCAGCATGTAATAAAGACAATTATAATGAACTGTCCTGAGCTGTACAGAGCGTGCGATATATTGAAAATCTCCCACGGTTACATTTCTGATGTAACTGGAGCCACTAACACTATAGTGAAGCACTGACTCTGTAGTAAAACACTTACCCTATAGTAACGCACTAACTCTTTGGTAAAGAACTAACTCTACAGCAAAGCACTAACCCTTTAGTAAAGCACTAACCCTTTAGTAAAGCACTAACTCTGAAGTCAAAGTGTCTGTCTCGCAACACCAAGATCAAAATATGTAAAACGTTAATGAGACCAGTTATATGGCTCTGAAACTTGAAGCACACATAAAAGAAATGAAGCCTTATTACACTTTTTTCGAAAACGTCTTACGAAAAATCTTTGGACCCATCAATGATGCATACAGCGGGAAATAGAGAGTAAATAGCGACAACGAAATTCATAATCTATTTAAATCACCATTGATCACTGGCATCATGAAAGCTAAAAAACTAAAATGGTTGCGGCACATTGGAAGAATGTCAGATGACAGAGAAGTAAAAACTATATACACCGGAAAGAGGAATGTTCGCAGACAAAGAAGAAGTTGGAGATATAATGTCCATACAGACCAGCAAACATTGGGTGTCACCAACTGGAAACAGAAGGCCAAGCAGAGAGATGAATGCAGACGTGTAACATCTGCAGCAATGAACCTTAATGGTTCAGTACGCTGAAGAAGAAGAGGAAGAAGAAGATGAAGAAGAAAGAAGAAGAAGAAGAAGAAGAAGAAGAAGAAGAAGAAGAAGAAGAAGAAGAAGAAGAAGAAGAAGAAGACAAAGAAGAATAAAAAGAAGAAGAAGAATAAGAAGAAGAACAAGAAAAAAAAAGAAAAAGAAAAAAAAAGAAGAAGAAGGAGAAGAAGAAGAAGAAGAAGAAGAAGAAGAAGAAGAAGAAGAAGAAGAAGAAGAAGAAGAAGAAGAAGAAGAAGAAGAAGAAGAAGAAGAAGAAGAAGAAGAAGAAGAAGAAGAAGAAGAAGAAAGAAGAAGAAGAAGAAGAAGAAGAAGAAGAAGAAGAAGAAGAAGAAGAAGAAGAAGAAGAAGAAGAAGAAGAAAACTATTCTGTACTACATTATGTGAAGTAAAAGTTCAACGTACTTATGACATTATGAATGTGGTTTTTTTAAAAGATATATTTAATATTCAAAGCAATGTTTCCCCGATGTGAATTTGAACAAAGAAGACACAAACAATAGACTGCACAATTTATTGCCTGGCATATTTTGCTCTATCTCGTCAGGTGCATACTTCAGTAACAATTAATTAAAATGAAGCAAATAGCTGAATCCTAGAAACTGAAACACAAATTCGAGTACATTTCAAAATGTTTCACCAAGGTAAGCGTAGGGCAACGACCATTTCTTTTTGCCTACATAGATCCGGTTTCAATCTGCCAATCGCGGAAGCATCCGGGTATCGAAGTAATCTACGGTTGACAGAATTGTAAATAATTCGAAATGCATCATCCCTGTTAATGATGTGCCCGGAATTTAGAATATGGCACACACTTGCTGATGATGGATTATTTTGACCAGTCACCTGATTCGTTGTTGTTGAGGTGTTAGTGTTCTGCATTGCTTCTACCACCCATAGTGGAATATGTTCAGCAACCCGTTGGTCCAGTCGTCGATCAATTCTGCCCACATATGCAGACCAACCATATGTTTGACCAACTGCTGTTTTGAGTCGGTCATACATACGTTGCATGTTGTCATCTCCCCGAAACGTTAGATGTATATAGGCTAGTTTTTTTGGCACCGACATTTCTAAGGTAACTGTTTTAGGCGGCTGGCAATGGCACTTAATAAAGCCACCTGGATATCCATCAGAAAGCAGTGTTTGTTTAATCGTTTCAAACTCTGCTTGTAGCGTGTCGATGGAATAAATTTTCCTAGCACGGTGGAATAATGTCCTCACTAGACCACGTTTGTATTGCAAAGGTGCAAAACTGTTGAAATTGATGTACTGGCCTGTCCAAGTGTCTTTACGATAAACTGACCTTGCAATAGTGCCATTATCTCTACGTCTAATTAAAATGTCTAAAAAGTCCAAAGTGTTGCTACTTTCATGTTGTAGGGACACAGTGATGTTTTTGTGCATTTGGTTCATTTTGGTGTGAAACGACTCTGCCTGTTGTTTGTTTGTGGCGATGATAAGTATGTCATCCACGTAACGTCGGTAAAATACTAAACTATCAGTATCCAAAGACATATGTTCCTTCAGGTGTGCCATAAAGATGTCCTCTAGAATAGGGCCTAGAGGGCTTCCCAAGGCCACACCGTCAATCTGGCGGTAAGTCTGCTTAAGAAAACTGAAATTTATGTTCGAAGTGCTCAACAGTAAAAGTTCCTCAAGTTTTGAAATAGGTAAACCTACCTGCTTACCTTGGTGAAACAGTTTGAAATGTACTCGAATTTGTGTTTCAGTTTCTAGGATTCAGCTATTTGCTTCATTTTAATTAATTGTTACTGTAGTATGCACCTGACGAGATACAGCGAAATATGCCAGGCAATAAATTGTGCAGTCTATTGTTTGTGTCTTCTTTGTTCAGATATATTTAATACACTATTCGTATTCGTAATTGGCTGAATAGTTAGTTCCGTTATTCGTATTCGGCCGAATTGTGAAAATTACTTAGTCGGTAAAGTTATAATTTCTACACAGCAGCATTATCTTCCCAGTGATATCTTCCCGGTGGTGTCATCTTTCCAGTGATTTCTACCCAGCAGCATTATCTTCCCAGTGATATCTTCCCAGTGGTGTCATCTTTCCAGTGATTTCTACCCAGCAGCATTATATTCCCATTGATATCTTCTTCCCAGCTGCCGCATTATCCTAGTTGTCTCATCTTTGTCAAAGTTTAATATTTCTTGGAGTATCATGATCGATGGGGTATCATCATTCCTGGAATATACTGAGATATCATCATCCCTGTGGTATCATCCTTTCTATGATAACATCATTCCTACGGTATCATCATTCCTGTAGTATTTTCATTCTTATCGTATCGTCATTCTTGTGGTTTCATAATTAGTGTGGTTTTATCATTACTATGATATCGTCATTCCTGTGGTATCGTCATTCCTGTGATATCGTCATTCCTGTCGTATCATTACTCCTGTGGTATTATCATTCCTGTGCTATCACCATCTATGTGGTATCATCATTCTTGTAATATCGTCACCCCTGTTGTGTCGTCACCCTTGTGGTGTCATTCTTGTGTTATCATTATTAATGCGGTATCAAAATCACCCCTTTTAATAGACATAGATGAACTGTTTGTCCAAAATCGAGCAAACGTAAGGCTACAGTGAAAAATTTGAATTCAGTTTAGTGTTTGCTGTTTGCGACTTATAAATGCGATAAAAACAGATGTACTTAAGACAAACATATCTGATACAACTGATAATTTTCAACTTATATTTTGTGTTTATTTGCAAAATTGGGAAATCAAAATTTAAGTTAGAATAAAACACGAGAGGATTGACTTTATTGTTCCGGGTTATTTAAGTTGGTCTCTCTCTCCCTCTCTCTCTCCCCCTCTCTCTCTCTCTCTCTCTCTCTCTCTCTCTCTTTCTCTCTCTCTCTCTCTTTCTCCAGAATAACCAGCGACTCATTGAGAGCGCATCAAAGCATGAACTCCATAGCTCAAGCGACGACCTAGGAATGTGTAACATTGTACCAGCGAAATGAATGACGCATGCGTGAAAGGAATCCACGACTTTCAGAGCCCAAGGCAAACGGCCTGACGACATGTAGCACGGAGATACCCCTCCCCCTTCTCCCTTCCGCCCATCCCTATCTCAGTAAATTCATCACTAAAAATGCTAACAAAAAAAAAAATAGTTGTCTTTTTTTTTAAATGCTATAACACTCGTTTTCATTCCACTCTGCCCGAGTGAACCCGAGGCTACTGCCCAATTCAGCGCCCCTATTTGCATTATTGGAAACTACCGCTCCTGGGCCGTTCCAGTGCCTCCAAGTAGCAGAGAAGTAGCCTCCACTTAGGGAAGCTATGCTGTAGAGTGTGGCAAACTTTCCATTAGCCAGGGAAACAATTTGAATAAGCTACAAACTAAAGTTATCAGTACATTAGTTACCCATGATATTATTAAGAACGAGCTACGGACTTACTCCTATATAATGTTTCACTCATCTCTCAGATGTACATATGTTCTAACGGCTTAGCACCTGCTACATACATCTCTTCGTATACCATCTATATTCGTCCTCAGGTTCAACATCCTAGTCACATGTACTACCAGGTATAGCTTTAAAGCGGATAAGCCCACTTTGAAAACAAGTCTGGCCTGAAGACAGACCAATCATCCAGCCTAACCTGCCGCTATCCAGACACACCAACTATGGAGACAGATAGATAGCACCGACATGGCAAGACTACCATCCCATATAAGAAATACACTAATAAACTATCCGTACGTGTCACAGTAGTGTTGAGATTTAGCTTGGTAACCCTGAAGTTAAGGATTTCGTTGTCTCCTGCACTTCATTCATATTTTATCATGTCATCTTCAAATAGATTGCTGGTTCTGAGTCAACAGTCGCCAAGATGTGTCATATCGTAAAACTCACTCCACGCTTTTCCCATCTTATTCATCTCTTTCGTTCGGGTGATGCCACGGTGTAGCGGCTACATGCTTGCCTGTGGATCCGAAGGGTATGGGTTCATGTCCTGATGGAGTCAGACTTTTAATAAGAAATGACAATATCCCTCAGGTCAGCCAAGCTCTAATGAGTACCAGTTGGAGTCCTGTGACGTTTGCACAGTACGCCTGAACGCCTGAATATGGGTCTTTTCTTTTGTTCACACAAACACACACACATACACACACACGCACACACACACGGTACACGGGATCTCAGACTCGGTGTACAAGATACAACCATCAGAATGACTGACTGACTGACTCTCTACCCCACCAGGACACCACACAAGCCACAAACACCCGATAACACAATGTGCCACCATGTGGGTGAGGATCACCGAGGAGAGGTCCCAGAAACCGTGTTCAGCCCCTAAGCCATATTTATGGCCAGGCTATATTGCGGCCCCTGGCAAGAGCCAGAGTAGGGCTTCAAAAAACGAAAAATTTTATCATGAAAAGGACCAGAATCATGAAAGCATCCCTACATAATCTCAGACTACTGTGATTCCTGTTTAAATTTGTTTTCGCCATGTAATTGAGTGATAAATCCAACAATCCCTTGATTTTATTCCCATCACTACCATTAATTATAAACTTCTTCTATTGTCTCATCTCTTCATTTAGGTTTTTCTCTTATCTCATGAAAATCAGCCGATTGCCGATAATAAATCAGTGGAAAAACATGAATCGCTTTGCCGGATCTTCATCAAGCATGCGCTATTCGCACTGGGCAGAGAGAGGGAGAGAGCACTTCCTGGTGGCAAAGAAATCAGCAGACACGACACGATACCGTTCTGACACGAAGCAGTGACTGAATATTTGTTTTTTGTTTTAATTTATAGATATTAGCCACACATTAAACGCGTTTCATCAGTTTCTTTATCTTTGTCATGACAATAGTGTATTAATTTTTATTTATATCAACAAGTAGTTTGTTTATTTTTTTTAAATTTCCCGCATCTATGTAAATCCTACATACACAAATACAGTGACATAAATGCACGCATACACACATGTTCACATACACATTAATCTACCAACAGCAAACATTCACCAACCCATCCATGTATGTGTGCATTCATCGAACCACATAGTCATTCATCCATCCGCCTTACTTGTAACCCTTCTCACATCCATCCGCCTTACTTGCAACCCATCGCACATCCATCCGCCTTACTTGCAACCCCTCGCACATCCATCCGCCTTACTTGCAACCCATCGCACATCCATCCGCCTTACTTGCAACCTGTCGCACATCCATCCGCTTTACTTGCAACCCCTCGCACATCCATCCGCCTTACTTGCAACCTGTCGCACATCCATCTGCCTTACTTGCAACTCTTCGCACATCCATCCACACTTCCATTATTTCTTATGTGCCCCAAGTAATTCATCCATGCATACAGATATTCACACATCTGCTCATTCGTTCATCTATCTCTATCCAACCATACTTATAGATATTCACACATCTGCTCATTCGTTTATCTATCTTTATCCACCCATACTTACACATATTCACACATCCGTCCATTCGTTTTATCTATCTTTATCCACCCATTCTTACAGATATTCACACATCCGTCCAATCGTTTATCTATCTCTATCCATCCATGCTTACAGATATTCACACATCTGTCCATTCGTTTATCTATCTCTATCCATCAATACTTACAGATATTCACACATCTGTCCATTCCTTTATCTATCTCTATCCACCCATACGTACAGATATTTACACATCTGTCCATTCGTTTATCTATCTCTATCCACCCATACTTACAGATATTCACACATCTGTCCATTCGTTTATCTATCTCTATCCATCCATGCTTACAGATATTCACACATTTGTCTATTCGTTTATCTATCTCTATCCATCCATACTTACAGATATTCACACATCCGTCCATTCGTTTATCTATCTCTATCCACCCATTCTTACAGATATTCACACATACGTCCATTCGTTTATCTATCTCTATCCACAAATACTTACAGATATTCACACATCCGGCAATTCGTTTATCTATCTCTATCCACCCATGCTTACAGATATTCACACATCTGTCCATCCGTTTATCTGTCTCTATCCACCCATTATTACAGATATTCACACATCCGTCCATTCGTTCATCTATCTCTATCCACCCACCACCCATACAAACAGATATTTACACATCAGTCCATTTGTTTATCTATTAATATCCACCCATACTTACAGATATTCACACATCTGTCCATTCGTTCATCTATGTCTATCCATCCATTCTTACAGATATTTTTACATCTGTCCATTCGTTCATCTATCTCTATCCATACATGCATTCATATATTCACACATCTGTGTATTCGTTCATCTATCTCTATCCATCCATTCTTACATATTTTCACACATCTGTTCATTCGTTCATCTATCTCTATCCATACATGCATACATATATTCCCACATCTGTCCATTCGTAATCTATCTTTATCCAGCCATGCTTACAGATATTCACACATCTCTCTATTCGTTCATCTATCTCTATCCATACATACAAACAGATTTTCAAATATCTGTCCATTCGTTTATCTATCTTCATAAATACATTGATTTTAACCCACCCACCACACATTCATCCAATTTAACATCTATCCATCTACTCAATCATCCATGCATGCCTAGTTCTAACCGTCCATATATACATAACAAACATTGCTTATCTCGACACATGTCGGTTATCTCAACACAATGTTATTGTTTTATTTAATTTGCACAATTGTTTGAAAAATAGGAAAAAATAGTGGTAGTGATGACAATAAGAAAGTTGGTGTTGGTTGTGATGTAGGTAGCAGCAACATAAGTGAATGTTGTTACTGTTAAAATAGTAAATATATTCTGATAGTAAACGAAGGAGCAGCAGCAGTAGCAACACTAGGAGTAGCAGCAGCGGCAGTAGTAGCAGCAATATAGCATTAGTAGTAGTAATTGTTGTTGTTGCTGCTGCTGCTGTGCTCCTGGTTGTATAATTGTTGTAGTAACTGCATCAGCATCAGAAGCAGAGATAGTAACATCCGATGAAAGCTAGTTTCT
Source organism: Candidula unifasciata (assembly GCA_905116865.2). Taxonomy (NCBI): domain Eukaryota; kingdom Metazoa; phylum Mollusca; class Gastropoda; order Stylommatophora; family Geomitridae; genus Candidula; species Candidula unifasciata. Next base: position 44,447 of record CAJHNH020007668.1, read on the forward strand.
CAGCTAACGACCAGGTCAGTGATAGTGATAACGGCTAGCAACATGTGATGGACGTCAATCAAAAGTAAAAATAAAATAATATATAATTACTTGCATAATTTCAAAGACATTTTAGCACTAATCATAGCATTTTTTCAAAACTATTTGTGATTTTACTAAGCTGTTTTATTTCAGTACTTTCCTTTTCTACCTTAACGGTCGACTCTCGACACGACTATTAAAACCAGTGCAAGGTGGTCTGCTGCCCGATCTTTCACAGCTGAAATTGGACCCGCCAACATAAAATTACGAAGCACTATCAACACGCCTAAGTCACAGATGCTGACTGACAGAAGTAAATCACATTTAAAATATGGGGGGGGGGGGGGGGGGTAGAAACAAATAATATGTATGAATATAAGAAGACCAAAGAATGTGTAAATGAATGAACTAAGGTGTTTAAATATATTAAATTGTGACTAAAAAACACAGCGAAGAAGAGTCTAAGTAAGTTTAACTTACGCAGAAATGCAAATTATACATTGAGTTGAGTCAAGATTTAACATCACAGCACTCGGGGCATTTCCATGCATTCTCCGTCCTCATCTTCAGCAGCCAGTGCAGAGTTCCAATAATGATGGTACCGCTCAGAATCTGGTTATATGTCTGTCTTGCCTTTCCTCTGAGTGTAGTGAGCCGGCCAGACCCTCCGGTTACACCCAGATGCCTCATTCTCTCCAGACCATAATAATTTGCTATCTCTACTGATTCCGTTGCTTATTCCCAAAAGCCTTGACCACATATGCCTTGTCATTTATCAGTTCACCACCCAGTGGTGCGGATCTAGCCAATCTGTCTGCTTTTTAATACCCATCACGCTGGCATTGCCTGGAGAACAGATCCGAAGTATGCTCACCACCCGTGGCCTTTCCAGTAAAGTTTGCCATTCTGCTCACCTTTCTTATCATGTTTCAGAGTCTGTTATAATTACGACATGTGTTTGTATCTTGTTCTCTAGCCACCGGAGAGCTGCAGTTACTGCCTTCACCTCCATTCTCATGCTTGATGTTGTAATGTCGTATGCTAGGCTGTCTTGCACTAAAGATTTTTCATTGGATTTTGTTAAGAACCCCGAGGCATTCTCTTTCCTCTCACAACCGAACCATCTGTATAGATAATGAGATAACCTGGGCGTGAGTTTTCGTTAATCAACTCTTGGACTTCTACCCCCGTAGCATCCGCGGGCCACTGTCTGCACAGCCGGTCCAATGTTATGGAAATTATGATTCAGATGAAAAGGTGCAACTGAAGGAAGTCATATTTGTAATAGGTGAAGTGCTGGAAAATACTTATAAAAAAAAATAACAAATGGAATAATAAAGCCTTTTGTGGGTAAAACAAACATTTAATCATTAGCTACCATTTATTTGTTTATTATGCCTGGTGAGTTGACTGGTTGTGGTCGAGTGTGCTTGCCTTATTCTCTCCGAAAGAAACCTATTCCGCAACAAATTATCAAAATTACTCATCCGGTAACAAATTAAGCCGACCACTTTATGGTTCAGCTCTAACCGACTTTTACAAATAAATTAATTTCCTGTATTATATACCCCATGGATACATTGTTAGGACCAGAGAAGAGACACTGAATGTCAGTCTTTTGATGGATGAAGTCATTCCATGGTTATCCGCCTCTTCTTAAAACACCAGATAGACTGTACCAACTTGTTCATTACTTCCGATCAGTTTCACAACCGTTTTTTTTTTCCCTGAATGCCAGAAATAAATGCATAGCTATAGATAAGAAGGTTAGTTCGTTGCTTTATTATTATTATTTATTATTTTATTATTATTTTTATTATTATTATTATGGAGAAAAAGCAAGTTCTAACGCCAGTACAGAAACGACGTCTATGAGATGTAACCTAGATAATGTCTCCCGTACGCTTGGTAGCCACAGAATTAAACTGAAATAAACAGGAATTATTGTCATCTCCAAGAGGAAAGAAATGCCACTCACACAAAAAACATCCATGTCAGTGAGGAAGTTCTACAAGTCAATCGGTACACATTCGTTTAGACGCAAATGATGTCTTGTACTCATCAAAACAAAATCGTCAAGATGTCAGTTACAATGGAAAAAAAATAAATTGGTAACGGGCTACATAATTCATGGGAACTGTCGTAGAGTAGACGTTCACCTGTTGATCGAAAGGTGGTAGGTTCAATTCCAGACAAAAGCGGACTTTGCGTATCTGTGAAGCCCAGATCAAGGTCAGCATGGCCTTACACAGCACAAAGGATAGGTTAGGTTAGGTTAGTTGCGTATCCTTTACAGGACGTTGCAGAATCTAGGCAAATTTACGTCCAGTAGTTTGCCATTGCTTTCTGGAGGGTCGGCTTTCTTGATACCATTGTCGAAACCAACGCAAGGCGCATGGCCCGCAGCTGGGATCGAGCCCGGCAAAGGATATAGAAAACAATAAAAGAGGCAGTGGCGCCTAACAGGCAACTACGTCAAGCATGACAAGGGAGATAACCTCTGCTTCCCGGGTCGACCCAGCCTTAAATTGGTGCCAGGTAAACTCCCTGAAGGTAAAGGCGGCTGGCCATATGCTGACCACATCACACACAAAGCATCCAATAGTCTATAAAATGTAGGTCTATCCCTATAATCCCATTACGCCAGATGGCATGGAAAAGGGTCCTATGTATATTGCTTACAGGCTGTATAGAAACTGCACAACTGCACTTTTGTGTAAATGTGTAACATGGACACAACTTTTTTCACAACTTACACTCTTTAAAATAAACCTAATGGCAGTGAAGATGGATCCGTGGCCAATGGGTTGGAAGAACCACAAACCCGAGACAAATGACCAACTAACATTAAATGGTTACAGAAACGAAACGTAGATACGTATGAATTTGGAAAGGAATGAACTTGGTAACCACTGAAAAACTTTATCGAGAAAAGGAAGCCAAAAGGTAGATACACGTTTGACTATATGGCTGGGAGGGAGAGAGAGAGGGAAATGCGTGCGGGTGGGGTCGAACATACTGAGAGATTCCAGTGACTGTGTAGTATGTCAATCAGGCCAGCAGAGCACTTGATGATAGGTTTTATGGACAAGAGAGGTTTGACTCGTTCTGTAGCAGATGACTCGTTCTGTCGCAGATAGTTGACTCGTTCTGTAGCAGATAGTTGACTCGTTCTGTCGCAGATAGTTGACTCGTTCTGTAGCAGATAGTTGACTCGTTCTGTCGCAGATAGTTGACTCGTTCTGTCGTAGATAGTTGACTCGTTCTGTAGCAGATAGTTGACTCGTTCTGTCGCAGATAGTTGACTCGTTCTGTAGCAGATAGTTGACTCGTTCTGTCACAGACAGTTGACTCGTTCTGTCGTAGATAGTTGACTAGTTCTGTCGTAGATAGTTGACTCGTTCTGTAGCAGATAGCTTTCTATCTGCACTTGTGAACTTGAGTTGAGTCAAGAACTGATATCAAAGCCCTCTAGACATTCCCATACACGCTCCGTCTCCATCGCAGCCAGAGTTCCTATGCTAATGGTACCAGTTGTAGTCTGGTTATATGCCCATCTAGTCTTTCCACTGAGTGTAGTACTTAAGTAAAAATAAAAAAAAAATAGCACAACCATATCGCAACGATTACTTAATTAATGTGCGCAACAAAGGGTCAGTGCAAAAGTATAAACATGAATAACATTGCATTCGAAGAGAATCCGCGTACAAACGCGTAAAAAATGTCAATAGGTGTATACTATAACTGATAACGGGATATTGCATAGGACGCCTAGACTGTGCGGGCAATGCTGGCTGAGCATTTGAAATTAACGTTCAAAAAATATAAACATACAAAAAAGGATCGGGCAGCTTTTCAAGGTCAATATAGAAGTTGTAGAGACCTTACAGACTATGGCTCTGTAGGCATGCGAAAGGGGAAAAAACCCCAATGAAATGAGTTAAAAAACAACAGACTCAGATATGTGATCTAAATAAAAGACATGTCACCTTTAATTAAGACACACACATTGGTGGATAAGGAGAGGTCAGGTGAGCAGGATGTGTTTCATCAGTGAGCTGCTGCAGTTATTTAAAGGCGGTGGGTTCGAATTTGGACTTTCTGTGTTTTTTACATCTCTCTCTCTCTCTCTCTCTCTCTCTCTCTCTCTCTCTCTCTCTCTCTCTCTCTCTCTCTCTCGCTCTTTCTCTCTCTCTCTCTTTCTCTCCCCCCGCCTCTCTCTCTTTCTGCCTTTCTCTCTCTCTCTTGTTTTTCCTTTCTGCGTCCAGTTATCCTTAAATTATCGCCTGTTTTTTTACGAGTGAAAGCAAACTTTTATAGTTACCGAGAACCTAAAAGAGAAGCAAACTATAGCAACATCCCTACAACATGTTGGAGAGGCAGCTAATGAAATGTGGCTACTTAATCTCATAGAAAATTGTAATTGCAAAGTCCAGCTACCATGAGCACGTTTTCAGACAGCGTGGATGATCCTACACTTCATTAGATAGCAAAACAATCGATAACAACGAAGAAAAGGAAGAAAAAGAAAAAGAAGAAAAAGAAGAAGAAGAAGAAGAAGAAGAAAGAAGAAGAAGAAGAAGAAGAAGAAGAAGCAGAAGCAAAAGAAAGAGAAGAAAGAAGAAGAAGAGAACAAGAAAGAAGAAGAAGAGAAGAAGAAGGAAGAAGAAGAAGAGAAGAAGAAGAAAGAAGAAGAAGAAGAAGAAGAAGAAGAAGAAGAAGAAGAAGAAGAGAAGAAGAAGAAGAAGAAGAAGAAGAAGAAGAAGAAGAGGACGAAGAAGAAGAAGAAGAAGAAGAAGAAGAGCAGCAGCAGCAGCAGAAGAAGACAGCAGCAGCAGCAGCAGCAGAAAAGAAGAAGAATAAGAAGATTGAGCAGCAGAGTAGAATTAAGAAGAAAAAGAAGAAGAAAAGAAAAAAGAAGAAAAGAAGAAAAAAGAGAAGAAAAGAGAAGAAGAATCCTACATCATGAAGAAGAAGAAGAAGAAGAGAAAGAGAAGAAGAAGAAGAAAAAGAAGAAGAAGAAGAAGAAGAAGAAGAAGAAGAAGAAGAAGAAGAAGAAGAAGAAGAAGAAAAAGAAGAAGAAGAAGAAGAATAAGAAGAAGAAGGAACAACGAGGAGGAAATAAAGAAGAAAAAGATAATCACGATAAAGATGATGTTGATTAGAGAGAGAGAGAAGGTCTGAAAACAAAAGAAGAATGAGCCGTACAGTAGAAACAGGGGCCTACCCTGGGTACCACTCCGATGACCTGCATCCGCCGACAATCCCCTCCTCCTAAGACTCAGCAGAAGATACCTCCTCCGCATCCTCTCTCCTCCTACTCCGAAGGCGACGCCTAAAAGAAACATCATTTTTTAAGTGGAAGCATCTTATAGGAAAGGACCACAATAAGTTTCATTGTGTCGAAGAAGGTTACAATCGCGCCTATCTACACAAATATAAACACTTAACCCTGGTCAGTACCATTTACTTTAATTTATAAAATCTGTTGCGTTCCGCAGTCTAGCCTGACAAAGGCATAATTTCTTTAACAGTACACCGTACATGTTTAATCATCATCATCATCATTACGATCATTTTTCACTTCTTTCCTTAAACGTTGTGGGGGGGGGGGGGGGGGGGGGGGCTGGGGAGAGACAGTTTGCGATCAAATGCTTGATGGGTAGAAATGGTTTTTTTTCATTCTATGTCGATAAAGAAACTCTTTAATGTTTTCAGTCTATGTTCTCCAAGGGCGACCTCTTGCTTTAACTTGAGATCTTTTTACGTGTAGCGCCTGCGGTGATAGTTGTTCTAGCTACATTCTTACTTAGTGACCAGATCGCATAATCTTCTGTTTCTCATTGAATTTGCTGCATGGTGTTATCCCAATAGTCTGTCTGGTAATATCGTTTTCGACTTCGTCTAGGATGGTTAGGTTGGTGGCTTTTCTATGGGATCTTATTTTACAGCTGTGAATTTTAATACAACAAAATGCTTTTTTTTTTTATGCACATATCAGACATATCAGTCATTAGAAAGAAAAAATAGAAAGAATACTAGCACAAGACATAAAAGACTACCAAGTAAGGTTGACATCAACCTGGCTAGCCCACCCTATAGAGCACTTGTGTTGGAAAACACTGTCAGCCATGAACGAGAGGTTTGGCTCGATTTGGCCATCTCTCAGTGGAGCTTATGCTTTAGAGATCAAAGGCAGAAAATCGGCGAGAATGTGATAAGCTCACGTTTATTATATGCATATGTTATTTATATCCGTCTTTACACATGTATTTTCTCCTGTCTTATTTTGGCTGTATTGAAGTTGATCAAGTTGATTACGTTGTTTTAAATCCTGGTCACAGTCTGAATTCATTGTGAAAATTTAGCCGCCAATTTATTGCTGTCTCTATAAGCAAAATTATCTCCCTTGTTCTAATATATGAAATTTTCATTCAAGACTTAATGAAGTTATTTATTGTTCCTTCAGGGGTTTTAGGTGGCTTTTTTGTGCAACAGGGATTCTCAAATTGTTGTCAATTGTAGCAAATGATACGCGTATCCATGTCTTTCATCTTCTTTGCATTACGGCCTGGAAAGTTGTAGTTCTTCGTTCAATTCTGGACTTTCATGTTGTTCCAGAACTTGTATTTTTCGTACACATCCGTTTTACAGATCTGGTGTCAATTATGCAGACTGTTGGTCCTCGCCTCAGAGGAGATGCACTCTAACTTCGAAGGAAACACCCGTATTTAGTCCACTCTTGCAACATACTCGTTAGATTGCAGTGGGTCTTCCTCCACTCCCAACTCCCATTTCCCCCACACAAGTGGACTGGGAATATCGCAATGAAAATCCGTATCTTTAAAGGAATGGTCATTTGGGATCAAATCTTTCACAGTTTTTTCGATTCTTTTGCTTTTAAAAGTTACTTAAACTATGCTTTTTTCAGTCTGTAGAAATTATCAGCCTTACAATCCTATTAGTCATGAACAACTTCTCGGATAAGAACAATGATTTAGCCATTTTCCCGTTTGGGTTCCGGGGCCCTATTATAGGGAAAACAAGAATAGACCCACGGCCTACCCAAAAGCATGTCGTAAGAGTCGACTAATTGGGAGCTTGCTTCGAAGTCGAAGTGCAGCTGCCTGAGAGGCAATGAACTAGCAGTCTGCATACAAATGGGTCAGATCTGTAAAACGGATGCACAAGCAACACTCAGGTTCTGAAACAGGACTGCAGTCCACAAGTGGATGAACAACCAGAACTTTCCTCCGAGGTTACAGCTGGTGAATGCCAAGCAGAAGAAGAAGAAGATTCAGCCATTCAAGATGATTGAAAGAGGCTTATTCTCTAGAGCATGGCTTTTCTGTTGGCGGCCCACTGGCCAAATCTAGTCCGCTGAGGCCAAGCAAGTGGCCCGCGGATCATTGCCAGTCGACTATGCATTATTGCGAAACAAACTGAGGTACCTGAGTATCACTTTCGATAGAAGCCTGCCCCTCAGAGATCATGTTGAGGTAGTTGTTGCGAAATACCAGAAAGGACTCAATGTCCATAGCAGCAATCGATATGGACCAAAGAATGTTGTTCACAGTGTTCGAGCACTCGATCCTGTTGGTGATGGATTATGGACTTTAAAGGCTTACCTATCAAAGTGTCAGCTGATGAAACTTGAACGCATGAAGCCATGAAAGTGATTTTTGAGTGTACAAGAGATACCCTAACAGTATGTACACGGTAAATACTTGCACTGTTAACTATTACAAATAGGCTCAAAATGCTACAAGGTAAGTCATATCTCTCAGAGTATCCGCAGATTTTTAAAAAAAAAACCCCCCTGTATGAAACCTTAGAATGAGCTAATGGTTACAGACTGAAAAGATGAAGGTCTTGGATGGCACAAGCCGAAGACACATAAAGATATGTGTGTAGGTTTGATAACATTCAGTGAGGTGAGGAGTAGATCAGAATGTCCCAGCAAAAGTCAGACGTGTGTAGGGTTCTGATCACAGTGGGTCGTGAGTGCAGGGCTTGGCCAGCGGGAGCTGCAGAATCAAAAGTTCAACAAAAGATTCCTGACAATTCCCGCCCAGGCGATGTGATAATCTACACAGATGGCTCTGAATTGAGAGGCAGACGAAGCTCATGGTTTTTTTTTTTTTTTTTTTTTTAGCAAAAGTAATTGAGTGTCACTTAGTGCAACAAAGCCTGACATATGACACAACAACATCTAGTAGGTGAATGGAGGTGGAGGCAGTCACTACAGCCTTTCGCTCGCTGTACACAAATTTCGTAACTTTAACCGAATCGCAGAGCATGTAAAAAAAAGTGGAGATTTGTGTGCTCTGTGAAGAGTGGCAAGCATCACTTCAGAGGTCCTATGTAGTGAACGTCCTTTGGACATTTTCCCGGTATGACATGCCGGTGTAGTAGGAAAGGAACAGGCGGATAGACTAACTGCACAACTTAGTTGTGAAATGATGTCTGACAAGCCAGATGTTGTAAGGACCCTTTGAGGGTAAGTGAACAGTGCGGAAGCAGCGATGGATCATCATACTCTGTAGAAAATAGCACTGCAAGGAATGACTAGGGGATCTGGTCGATGATTAGCATTAGCATTTAAGGGTAAGGTGAGAGGAATATGCAATCAGACTGCTATTGTTACCACTGGAATTCGAGATATGCACTTGGTGCTGAAGATGGGGACGGAGCGCTTGTGGAAATGTACCAGTTGCTGTGATGTCTATTCCTTTTTAAACATAAAAAATGAAACATAAGTGATCTTTCTGTTCTGGGGGTCAGGCGTTCTGGTACGTGGCGAGCCAATATTTTGCCTCCTGGGTCAACAGTTGAATAGTCCTGCACTAGAGGCAGTGTAATGCAAGGGTGGGTTGGAAAGGGGGGGGGGGGGTGGCGCTATATAATACCGTCTTGGCATTCACAGTCGTCTGTAATATATTGTCCATTTAGTGCCTCGCCTCATCACCGTATAGGCACAGAGCAGCATGACACTCACCTTCTTGGTGTTATCCCTTCACCCTTTTTCTCATATGATGTTGAATTCTTTGCTCACATTGTCTCTCTATATTTTCTTTTTAAACAAAAACCTTACAGAATTAATCTTTTAAGTTCTACGAAACGCAAAATAAACCTTTGTTTCGTCGCGTCGAACCCTGAATTTAAAATAATGTGTTCATGTAGTTTTTATCAAACTACTAGGACGTAAATTTGCCTAGAGAAACCACACAACAACTAGGAGCTGCTGGGGTTGGTTCTGCAACGTCCTGTAAAGGATAAGCAACTAACCTATAGTTTTGATATTTGGTCAGAACATGCTAAAGATATCTGGCTTCGCAAGCTGTCACTCCTGTTTTGTTTGTTGCTTATGTGTACAAAGCTTGTCATAGTAGTTATTAAACCCTTTTACCTCTCCCCCCTCAGAGATCACATATGGACTGATCAGTTTGTAACTGGGAGCCACGTTTTACAGCTGGATGTGTGCTGACTTTTCGGAGAAATCAGATTCTTAAATTTGTCTCGAAATTTTCATTTTGTGTTTTGTCTTCTTCTTGGCTTCTCCTTAACCCCCCCCCCCCCCCCCCCCCCCCCCTCCTCCTTTTTTCCGGCTATTCTTGCAATAGACTTTGCTTGTGGCATCAGTTTTCTTTACCCCATAGGCCTGGAAGACTTCAGTCTGAAAGTGACATAGATTATCTATTCAGTAACGCCAGAAAATGTTCCGAAGGGAACATAATAATGTCAATTTGACAATGAATAATATTTCTTTTCCAGCAATAGTAGAAATAAAAAACAAAAACGAGTCCGTTAGTGTCAGCAAAGACCCTCTCATTGATAACAGTAAAACAGTTCTAGATCCATAACACATATTACATAAACGGCCCTCGGCTATCAAACAACAACCTCTCTTTATTTTATTACTCTAGCCAATTTGTGACTATGTACAATATCCATAGAAATCTTTAGTGGGTTCTGTATTAAGCTTACAGGCGCTTAGAAATATAAACCTGTTAGAAATAGCCATTCCTTCACTAGTGGTACTCTCATGTTACAAGAAAGACTCTAGTAGCCTAACGTAGCCCTGCTGTTTTTGCGTTCTTTCGTAATTTAAAACTAAAGGTGTAGCAAATTAACTGAGTATAAACCAGAGAGTGAAGCACTAAAAAATATATCCAAGCCAGTTTATGACACCGATTAACACACATACTCTGTCAGTGACGAGATCATTTCTCTAATTATTTCATTAAGTGGAGAGTCTGATGAACGTTTGAATATACATTTACAAAGACACCTGATGAGAGATGGGAAAGAGTGTGCTCCAGTTTTGAGATCCACTGTCACATTGGCAGCAGGTAGATCTAATAACAATCAGGTAACCTGAATCGGGTCTGTTTGTTGAGCATATCCTGGACAGACAGATGAACTGACAGTCTTCCACATTTACATAATTGCACAGTGCTTGTCAATGGGAATAAGATGGCTTAGGTGAGTTTTGGCGAGATGCCATTTCAAGAAAATAGAAACTGGTGATAATAGCCATGGAAAATATCAGGTCTCTGCAAGAAAGGTCTCGAATCATGTTGCTTTTGGGAGTGGATTGTTTTTCTGTGGCCGTTACAATGTGGTTGCTTGTATGTTATCAGGGTCCAAAAAGGAAGAAAAAAGTAATAAATTTGCTTTCCACAAATCTACTCAGAGGCGATGAGGGCTTAAACTGATGAGAGTTAAACTGCGCGGACTACACACTCATTTGAAAAATCAATCAGCTGCCAAAGTTGACCGATTAGAATAATTCTAACAAGGTTGATTGTGAGCCTATAAGTAAATGCACGAGAATAAGAAGAAGAACAAGAAGAAGAAGAACAAGAAAAAGAAGAACAAGAAGAAGAAGAAGAAGAAGAAGAAGAAGAAGAAGAAGAAAAGAAGAAGAAGAAAATAAGAAGAAAAAGAAGAAGAAGAAGAAGAAGAAGAAGAAGAAGAAGAAGAAGAAGAAGAAGAAGAAGAAGAAGAAGAAGAAGAAGAAGAAGAAGAAGAAGAAGAAGAAGAAGAAGACGAAGAAGAAGAAGAAGAAGAAGAAGAAGAAGAAGAAGAAGAAGAAGAAGAAGAAGAAGAGAGGTGGAGGAGTTCAGGAGGACGGCGAAAATGAGGAATAGGATGTGATAATACTATAAAATGGGGCTGGGTGGGAGTGGTCACGTAGAGGATGAGGTGCAAAACAAACAAAACAAGAGAAAGAATTGACAGAGGTAGGGGTAGATGCAGTGGAAGAGAAAGAATTGACAGAGGTAGGGGTAGATGCAGTGGAAGAGAAAGAATTGACAGAGGTAGGGGTAGATGCAGTGGAAGAGAAAGAATTGACAGAGGTAGGGGTAGATGCAGTGGAAGAGAAAGAATTGACAGAGGTAGGGGTAGATGCAGTGGAAGAGAAAGAATTGACAGAGGTAGGGTTAGATGCAGTGGAAGAGAAAGAATTGACAGAGGTAGGGGTAGATGCAGTGGAAGAGAAAGAATTGACAGAGGTAGGGGTAGATGCAGTGGAAGAGAAAGAATTGACAGAGGTAGGGGTAGATGCAGTGGAAGAGAAAGAATTGACAGAGGTAGGGGTAGTTGTAGTGGAAGAGAAAGAATTGACAGAGGTAGGGGTAGATGCAGTGGAAGAGAAAGAGAAAAGAGAACTATCTGTTAGTGCTCACCTTAACCAAAAGAGTGAATGGCGTTAGATTCTAAGCATTGCCTGCACATATACACACATAAATTTAGGCTACTTGATACATTATGTTCTGGATGATCCACTAAACCGTATACTACGTGATCCACCTATTTATTTTCTAGATGGTCCACCCAGCCGAATTTCCTAGACTATCCACCTAATCGTATCCTTGATGATCCTCACAGCCGTTTGCTATATAGTCGATCCAGTTATATGTGATCCAGCCAGCCGTATGAAATAATCACCGTACCATGTTCAGAATTTTTGATAGGAATTCTATACGTATAGGAAAAGGACAGGATGACGAACAAGCCATTCACATTGTTTTTATTTCTTTGTCTTTAAAAACATATGAGACCAGCAGATAATTCACGAGAGGAAAGGGAATGTTTGTTTTCAAAATTAATTTGGAGAAGACTGTATCGTTCATGGGGCGATAAGTTTAAAAAAGGATCGCCATCTCTTCTGATGGTCGCTGGCAATCACGTCGTCCACAGCCTTCTGTCTCGTATACTGCCAATCATGTTTGCCACTGCTGCCCTTCCATACCATAATTTTAAACTTTCCAACATCTTCCCTCTTGGTCTGCCTCTGCCTCTCAACTCCGACAACTTTGCAGTTTTCACGATGTTTTCTAGTTTTCATTTTCAGGACGGGCTCAGTGAATATAGATGGTTTATTACTGGTGAGGATAGTTTAGTTAACTTCTTTTAAGACAACCATTACTCTGTTTATCTTGCCAGGATATTTACAAATCTTGTGTCAAACCAAGTATCTGAAGATTCCACTCAATTCTCACTAATCGACTAACTTGGTTAGAATGTCTACTATTTATTATATGCATTCGTTTGGTTTGTGTATTGTTTTTATAATCTGTGATATGCTAATTGTTAGACTGACTGACTGACTGACTGATCTAGTTCCGTGCTCTTTAATTTCAAGCCACACATTTCTGCAGTCAGTATCTGGATATAGACTGTTGTTCGTTACGGATCACGTGCGTAGGCGATAGTGTTTTCAGTCGTTCCTAGAACTATGATTGGACATATACAATGTTTGATAGTTTGACCCTGAACAATAACTAATGCCCTTTACGTAGAACTACTCAGCTATATTCTGAACGCAGTCTTGTAAAGTAAGTTAACGAATTAATTATTGCCTTGTATGATTGCTCCAAAAGTTGTAGGATTGTTTTATGATTACTCCGTTTATATATTAAATAGTGTGATAGTGATCTGGTTTGGTTGGAGGTCTGTCAGAAAGTGAAATATAGATTCCAAACACGTAGTAAAATCTGGTAGCATACATACATACATACATACATACATACACTACTCATGGGTAGACAAGTCGAATGACATTCATACAGTGCCCACAAGTGTGGAAGAATATGATGACATGCATACAGTGCCCGTAAGTGTGGAATATGATGAAATTATTATAGTACTCGCAACAAGTCGGAAGATGTTGTGACATGGATAAAGTAGCAACGAGGGTAGGGAAACTCAGGTAACATTCATTGACTACAACAGGACATCTCTTGACACTCATATAGTAGTGGCAATAGTCTCACAAGGTT
>CAJHNH020007679.1:0-10000 GCA_905116865.2 Candidula unifasciata
TTCCCAACAAGGTTTTTTTTTTTTAAAGAAACAAACAGTGACGCCCTTGACAACTTGCAAAACATTTCGCCATCTTGATTTCACAACAAGGTTTTATTTTTAAAGAAAGAAACAGTGACGCCCTTGACAACCTGCAAAACATTTCGCCATCTTGGGACAAACAAATAATTGACCCTTTGAACTTCCGGGACCAGGCAGCCCGTGTCCAGTGGTCACCCGGTGGCCACCCACCGCTCCAGTGGCCAGGGTCCATCCGGTGGCCACCCAACGCTCCAGTGGCCACCCGGTGGCCAGTGGCCAGGCTATGACGTCTACGGTTGGAGCACCACATCCAACACTACTAATGTTTATGAAATTATGTTTCCTGTCTATACTTGTTTCCACAATTTTCTAGATGTTTATTCTCATACAATTCTGTGTACAGGTTTGATATAAAGAGTCAATATGGTGAAAATGCTGTTCTTGGTTGTGTATTAGACATTGATCGTATGCAAAAAAAAAAGTCATTGATTTCTTCTGTGTCTGTATTTGCCTGCTGTTTAATACTACTAATATAAGTAATGAATAGCAGTGGTGAGAGGACTCATCCCTGGCTCATTGAACACACTATTTTACAGATCTCTTTACCACTCTTACCAACAGTATAAAGCACACATGCTTTGATTTACTGACATACGGAAGGTCTTTAAAGTAGCAACAAGCTTTGACAATATAATATGTAATCGTAGTAAAGTATTTGAAAATAAACTGACGATTGTTGTAAATGGCATAGTTACACTGGGCCTAGAAAGGGGTTCAAACGACTTTTCCGAAGTCTGCAAATAATTAATGCTGACATTAGCAAGATTTCAATAAAGACGATCAGTTGTTAATGTTGATATATCGTCAATAACAATAAATAGGAATACAGTAGAAAGAAAAAAAAAAAGAAAGAAAAACAATGAACCAAAAAAACGGAATGCATCTACCAAATGATGCAATCTAAGCAGCTCTGTTTTAAAAACACACAAAACAGTTTCCACCAAAAACAAAATTATCGAAGGGAAAGGAGAAATTGTAAACATTGACAATCAAAATATTGTTTATATTTAACATCTTGACATTACATATATTGTTTTGACTATCTCAGAAAAAAATGTATTCTTTGCCCCCGAGTCCATCCAGAAAGGCAATGTTTAATCCGATTCTGTGCACAGGCTGGTTTTGTGTTTTTAGAAATAATAATGATGAGTTCCATAATCATCTGTTAGCTTTCCAGGGTTAACATAAGGCAGATATTTTTTCAGCTCGACCACTAATGTTTTATACCTCAGAATCGTTGATTAAATTAGACTTAATGTTGTCTGAAACTGGGTCATTGGGGATAAATATGCCAGTTACATTATCTTCACGTTATTTATGTTACTTTCCAGTGTTTATTCAAGATCATATTATTTATTTATTTATTTATTTTGGCACTGTTATACCCGGAAGTAAATGCTGTCAGTTGTTGTTGATGAAATCAGCTGCTAATTTGACAAACTTCACCTTTCATTTCTTTTATATTTTGCTGTTTGCCACATTTAGTTACAGTTAGATCGATAGCTGTTTTTACTTTCATTCTTGAGCAAATTTTTGACTTTTCTCATTACAAAATGTGTACGTCGTTAGTTTGTCGCACATGTTCTTGTGCATTCAATAAATATAAAAATAAAGTAAAGGTCCGTTTTCAACGTCTTTAGGCTATAGGGTATATAGGGCAAGACCTATATTTTTATAGCCTAATCGGCACATGATGGGTGATCTGGGCATCATTACGCCGACCGCCTTTACTTCCCAGGACTGCACCTCGTACCCACTCAAGGCTGGGTCGACCTGGTAGTTAAAGTCATTTTGGAAAAAAGTCCGGCTCCGCCAGGGAGCGAACACACGACCTTCTTATCCCCAAGCGGGCGTCTGGCCGCTACGCCACAGCAGCTGGCTGTGCATTCGATAGGTCACTTTTATTTGGCATGCCAAAGAATTCCCAGAGACACGTCATGTTATATGTGTTGAGTTGAGTCAAGAATTATCATCACAGCACCCTTGCATGCTCCGTCCTCATCTTCAGCAGCGCGCAGAGTTCCAATAATGATTGTACTGGTCATAATCTGTTTAAAAGTCCGTCTTGCCGTTGCTCTGAGTGTAGTGAGCCGGTCAGACCCCTTGGGTCCTCATTCTCTCCTGGCTAAAATAATCTTCTTTCTCTACTGATTCCGTTGCTTGTTTCCAAAGGGCCTTGAACATATCTGCCTTGTCATGTATCAATTCACACCCAGTGGTGCGGATCCAGCCAATCTGTCCGCCTGTACATTGCCCACCACGCCGGCTTCGCCTGGAAAAAAGATGTTAAATGTGATATTGAAACCTTAATTTAGTCACGTTGTCTTCCTCTTTCCCTATTTCAAAATATCTTTTTAGTGGTCACAATATGTTCCAGTTTCCATACCAGAAGATGAACACTGGAACATGTGTCCTCTGAAAGGAGAGAGACACGGGAAGACAACGCGAGACGATTCTTGACAGTTTTTTTGTCATGGCTTGGCGGAGTGTAAACACACGAACTAATATAACATAACACTTAGGCCGTTGGGGTTGTGGATGTGTATAAATGGAAGCGCTAGCACATAGACCCGCCATATTTCTCTGTCTTTCGCTTTTTTTGAACACGAGTATGATAAATTAGTCCTGTCCTTTCTTGATATTGTCATTCCAGGTTTGTTTTTGTCCATCACTTCTTTTAAGATAGTTTGATATTCTGAATAGCTAATGCATAACATTCGTCGATAGCATGTGTATTCAAACGCCATAATTCTCCCTTTGATTTCCCCGATAAGAGCCTAACTTTCTCATCCGTATAAGAAATCTTAGGTTTCTCTCATTGTGTGACGAGTGAAGGATTTGAACTGCGTTCTTGCATACGATGTGTTTAGCTTTTACAAGATGTATGGATGGTCTTTACCAGTCTTTTAAAATATTAACTATTAAAATATTATCCAACAACAACTTTTTTCAAATCCTTCACACGTCAGACAATGGCAGCAGGCTTAGATTTCTTGAAGCCGCCGTGATTCGTTACCTCCGCCCTGGACTTTGTAAACAAAGAGATATGATTCTGAAACTGCAGTTGCCCTGGTAAAACAGGCGGTTGCGTTGGATTGTTGCCCAACGTGTACTTCAGTTAGTAAGGATTCACATATTTGCTTCATTGATGTAATTGTTACTGTAGTATGCGCCTGACGAGATACAGCGAATATGCCAGGCAATAAATTGTGCAATCTATTGTTTGAGTTTTCTTTATTCAATCTAACACAGTGGCGACTTCAACGCTGATGAGAGCATTGGAGAGGCCACTGACCTTCTCCTATGAATAGAAAATTCAACCTGCAAACTTAATGATAGGCAGGACAGATAAGGCCTTGATCCTTGATTTGCAGCTAGTCTAGGTGGGAAGCTCCGACACGTGGACTGACCAGTGTCTTGATCCAGAAGCTACTGCAGCATGCGCTGTTCTGAGTGGGCTAATGCTACTTCTTGATTCATTCTTTCATTCATCCACCCTGTTTGCATAGCAAAACCACTGTTTCCATTCCTTGACAATCTCTTGATATGTGGAGTAACCCCGTAATCATTTAAAATCAAAATAAAAAACTAATAATAAAAAAAGATGGGTAATATGATAAATAACAAACCAGTCGTCTGTATAGTAAAGAAGCCTTTTCCAAGGCCTCCAGACTTATGGGGTGTGTAATGACCCTGCTTTGCATGGTCTCCACGAGTACATAGTGCCCAGCAGAAAGTCCGTGCTATAAGTGACAGCACGAGATAATTGGGGCTAGTCGAGGAAGCGAGGGGAAGCCCGAGCTAGACTCGTGGTCAGTGGATCATCAAAAGTCAGAGAAGACGGTTGTAGTAATTGAAGATGTAGTCTATATGTCGCGCGAATGACTAGTGTTTGAAGATGTCGCGAGCGATAGAAGTCTGAATAATTGTTGAAACATATGGAACATATTGACCAGAATAAACTGATAGCATGTTCAAAGCAGCTGAGCGGCGTTTGTGTTGCCAACCCTAGATGTTAATAAAGCCGGTGCAATACAAGGTTCATTACAGGGTGTTTGGGTTTGGCTTATATTTTATACAACAATCATCACACAGTCCGGGCGCTGGTACATCCTAGCATTTTACGTTGTACCCATTTAAGGATAGGTCGACCTGGCAACCAGAACCATTTCTGGAGAAAAAAAAAATTACTGTTTGGTCAGGATCTGGGTCCCACCTTCGTTAGATCCGCAGGGGAGTGTCTAACCGCTACACATACGGCAGCTCCGAGTCGTCTGTTATTTCTCGAATATGTCCTAGTAATCATTTTAGCAGATTCTTCTGGACACGAGTGTAGGCCCCTGAACTAAGTAAGTACACGCAGTCAAGTACAGTAAAACATGCTAATCATCAAGAAATTAACTTTCTGAGAAATCTGTACCTCCAGAGAAAAAAATTGTTTATAATAAATAAGTCATCATTTTTCGGCCATGTTATGAGAAGAGGGAAAATAGAACATGTTGTGGCCACTGGAAAGATCTGTGAAAGGAGGGATGGAGAAAGACAAGGAAAGAAGATTCTTGACAGTCTTGTTGCATGGCATGGAGTTGTGTCGGCACATGAACTCATACATGCTACAGGAGATCGCAGATTGTGGAGAGGCATGATCGCCCACGCCAGTCCGTAAGGCACCTGATAATGAGAATAACTACATAGATCATGTATTTTTATATGCATATGATACATGAACAATAAGCACACAACTTCATTACCAGCGCAGATGTGGTTTCAAGGGGTAACAAAACAAACAAATTAGGCAGTGGTAAATTGTTCGGGAAATTAAACGTAAGACAATACGTGTTTTGGCCATGTTAGAAGATATGAGTTGATGTCTGTGGCGTAGGCGTTTGAGGGCACGTCGTGATTCCGAAGTACCCGGTTCGACTCCAGCTGCATGCGATTTGGCAGCATACCTCCTTGCGCTGATTTTGACAGAGTTATCGAGAGCCGAGCTTTGACGGATTGAGGGAAGCAATGACAAACTACTGAACGCAAAATGTCTAGCAAAAACATATGTGGGTTGGTTATGCAACGTTCTGTAAACGATATGCAACAATTTTTTTTCTCTCTTTTTTTTTTTAAATGAGCAAACAACACAAAAATATGGCCACCCCTGGCAAGACTGGTCAAAGAGAGCAAAGGGAGGACTACAAGATAAATACCTTGTCTCATCCCCTTTCTGTTGTGTAGTAATTGACTCTCTCCCCCTCTCTCTCTCTCTCTTCTCGCTGCCCTCCTGTTGTGTAGTACCACATACTCTTTCTCTCTCTGTTGCTTTCTCTCTTTCTGTGTCGCCCTCTTCCTGTTGTGTAGTAACACACTCATGCATTACCTCAGTCTCTTTCTCTTTCTCTCTCTCCCTCTCCCCCCCTCTCTCTCTCTCTCTCTCTCTCTCTCTGTGTGTCTCTGTCGTACTCTTTAATTGAGTAATAACAAATTCTATCATTCTTTCTCTCTCTTTCTATCTCCTTCTCTTTAATGCATCATTTTTTTCTGTTGCGTGGTAACACAAGCTCTCTATCTCGTTAAATCTCTCTCGCCCTCCTCATATTGTGTATTAACACACTCACTCACTCTCTGTCTCTCTCTCTCCCTGTCTCTCTCTCTCTCTCTCTCTCTCTCTCACTCTCCCATCCCACACCTCACCCCTACCATATTATGAAACCACTTTTAATACAGTCGAAACTGGAATGAATTATTTATTATTGTGATGGCGTCTAATAAATATTAAGGGAATTAAAAAAAAAATGAGAATTAAGGGGAGTGATCGGAAAATTAGAATTTGATTCCCAAATGTTTATAGATTTGAACAGGGTCTCTATGTTCGCGAGGGATACAAACAACTGCATAACGAAACCCAGGGTAGGTCGACTACTGGTCTAGATCATTTTGGGGGGGGGGGGGGGGAAGACGTCATCTGTTTTCTGCTTCTTCTTAAAGTCCATACTGTATGAACGCTGGAAGTCATGGCTAGTTAGTTAGTTAGTTAGTTAGTTAGTTAGTTAGTTAGTTAGTTAGTTAGTTAGTTAGTTAGT
The DNA here is from genome assembly GCA_905116865.2 of Candidula unifasciata. Classification (NCBI taxonomy): domain Eukaryota; kingdom Metazoa; phylum Mollusca; class Gastropoda; order Stylommatophora; family Geomitridae; genus Candidula; species Candidula unifasciata. The sequence continues at coordinate 6,156 of CAJHNH020007679.1, forward strand.
TAGTTAGTTAGTTAGTTAGTTAGTTAGTTAGTTAGTTAGTTAGTTAGTTAGTTAGTTAGTTAGTTAGTTAGTTAGTTGGGTTATCATCATTGCACCCCGGACATGTCCATAGGTGCTCAGATCCTCCCCTCAGTATGAACCCCAACGTCCGACGGCTAAAAGTACCAGTTCTATGTTGATTAAGAAGTCTTCTGGCGTGTCTGGTGAGCGTCTCTTTTTTTGCTATGCAGATCTTAATGCCCAAGTCTGCCATTCTGGTGAGTGATGTGGATTCACTGCCACCAAAGTCCTCTATCCTTCCCATTTCTCTGAGGGCATTAATAATATCAGCATGATCCATAGGCTGACCATCGGTAGTGATAGCGGATCCAGCCAAAATGTTAGCTCTTTAATTTTTCATGTCCCGGAACAAAAATAAAGGTGACTCCACGCACAGTGGACTTTTGTAATGATTCAAGCCATTGTCTTCGCACCGAACCTGCCTGAACCCTCCGGAGCATACTCATTGAATCACTGAGTATACATACGCGGGTGTATTTTTGTGTTTCGAGCCAGGCAAACGCTTGCGACACTGCCATCACCTCCATCGTCATGCTGCTTGTTGTCATGGAGAAGGCGCCTTTGGCTTCTCTGCCTGTTCTGCCCGCTGAGCGTGCTTTGAATGCCCATGCACTTCTTTTTTGGCTTATAACGGATCCGTTTGTGTAGATTAGTGAAGTCATGGCTATCCACAGCCTTCTGTCTCGTATAGTTTCAATCAACTCTGCCGTGATGTCAACTGTCCAGCATTTTTCTATCTGTCCCCATTTGCCTCTCCTCCCCTCCAGCTTTCAAATCTCTGTAAGGACCAAAATTCATATCAACTAACTGACGATCAAGTCTCAATTTCTCGAAATGTTTATCCCTTGCATCTGTTCAGTACGCTTGGATATTACTAGAGGTAGTTGTTGCAAATTCCTTATTTATTAATTCCTGTAGGGTTGAAGAGTTACTGAGATTGAGATGCGGCATTTTGAGTAGCTAGGGTATACAACTTCAGCTAAACGCCCCGAGTGTAAAATTAGAATGAAAGCTGTATTCGTTTACAAAACCATGACCTGATCATAACCATCATATTCGTCGTCATTTTAATCATCATCATCATTATCATCATCATCATCATCATCATTATCATCCCGGCAGTGAATGACGAACTTATTTTTATGGAGAGGCCACTTTAAATGTAATCTTGACCCAGATCAGGGTGCTACTAAATATGCAGATACATTTATACGAAATTTAAAGTTAATAGTCGTATGCATACGTGGAAGGTCGCCTCAGTCAGCAAAACACTACTATAGTACGTTCCTGGAGTCCTGCGGAACTTTAAAAACGCTGTACTCGGTATGTCGGCTCTGTGGCTAAGTCGATGCGAACGCTTTGTAATGCCGGGATGCCGGGTTCGATCCCAGCTGCGGGCCATGCGCCTTGTGTTGGTTTCGACAATGGTATCAAGAAAGCCGACCATCCAGGAAGCAATGGCAAACTGCTGGACGTGAATTTGCCTTGAAAAAAACACACAACAGCCAGGGGCTGTGGGGGTTGGTTCAGCAACGACCTGTAAAGGATACGCAACTAACCTGTCCATAGTAACCTTTTGGTGCTAAGTTGCTAAAATTGGACATGCAGCCTGTTAATAATGTCCTTTTGAATTTTTTTTTTTTCTTCTATAATGTAAACAAGAAGTTAGTTTTCATGTTGCCTTATTTGCAGCATATGATACAACAGACACTAATTCGAAGCAAACAATCAGAGTGCTTACCGTAACATGAGAAGATGAGATGCTTTTCAGAACATTGACTTGTACACCTAGCATCGGCGTTTGACTCTCAAGTGGTCATCTCCAGCAAAGGTCTCCGTAAACTGCGTACTAAAAGAGAAAATGTTATCAAAATAATCACTGCGCATCGCTGCACACGTAAATTGATTTCTAAACAATCTCCACACCTGCACACGTAAACTGATTTCTAAACAATCTCCACACCTGCACACGTAAACTGATTTCCAAACAATCCCCACACCTGCACACGTGAACTGATTTCCAAACAATTCCCACACCTGCACACGTGAACTGATTTTTAAACGATCTCCACACCTGCACACGTGAACTGATTTCTAAACGATCTCCACACCTGCACACGTAAACTGATTTCTAAACAATCTCCACACTTGCACACGTAAACTGATTTCTAAACAATCATGATACCTGCACACGTAAACTGATTTCTAAACAATCCCCACACTTGCACACATAAACTGATTTCTAAACAATCTCCACACCTGCACACGTAAACTGATTTCTAAACAATCATGATACCTGCACACGTAAACTGATTTCTAAACAATCCCCACACCTGCACACGTAAACTGATTTCTAAACAATCATGATACCTGCACACGTAAACTGATTTCTAAACAATCCCCACACTTGCACACGTAAACTGATTTCTAAACAATCATGACACCTGCACACGTAAACTGATTTCTAAACAATCATGATACCTGCACACGTAAACTGATTTCTAAACAGTCCTCACACTTGCACACGTAAACTGATTTCTAGACAATCTCTACACCTGCACACGTGAACTGATTTCCAAACAATCTCTACACCTGCACACGTAAACTGATTCCCAAACAATCCCCACACCTGCACACGTAAACTAATTTCCAAACAATCATGATACCTGCACACGTGAACTGATTTCCAAGCAATCCCCACACCTGCACACGTGAACTGATTTCCAAACAATCTCCACACCTGCACACGTAAACTGATTTCCAAACAATCTCCACACCTGCACACGTGAACTGATTTCCGACCAAACCCCACAATTGCACACGTAAACTAATTTAATTTCCAAACAATCTCCACACCTGCACACGTGAACTGATTTCCAAACAATCCCCACACCTGCACACGTGAACTGATTTCCATACAATCCCCACACCTGCACACGTGAACTGATTTCCAAACAATCTCTACACCTGCACACGTGAACTGATTTCCAAACAATCTCTACACCTGCACACGTGAACTGATTTCCAAACAATCTCTACACCTGCACACGTGAACTGATTTCCAAACAATCTCTACACCTGCACACGTGAACTGATTTCTAAACGATCTCTACACCTGCACACGTGAACTGATTTCTAAACGATCTCCACACCTGCACACGTGAACTGATTTCTAAACGATCTCCACACCTGCACACGTGAACTGATTTCTAAACGATCTCCACACTTGCACACGTGAACTGATTTCTAAACGATCTCCACACCTGCACACGTGAACTGATTTCCAAACAATCTCCACACCTTCACACGTAAACTGATTTCCATACAATCTCCACACCTGTACACGTAAACTGATTTCCATACAATCCCCACACCCGCACACGTGAACTGATTTCCAAACAATCTCCACAACTGTACACGTAAACTGATTTCCATACAATCTCCACACCTGTGTCAAGAACTCTATAATATTTTTTTTCTCAGGGGCGTGGAAATTACTTGTCAAACAAAGATCAAGGAAATTGCCCCCGTCCTCCCTCTCCCCGCCCCGCTCCCCCTTAGGTTGAGCCTTTTCGTCACTGACTGTTTAGTGAATTAACTTCTTTTAATTTACCTGTCAACATACTACATATGTACCTTTGTTGTTAAAATTACCGTCCGCCTTCCAGGATTACAAGCATCTCAAACGATTCACATTCAAAAATATGTCCAGTAAATCTATGTCATCTTTTGAGAGATTTCTGCATCTCCGAAGCAACTGCCTTCCAATTTTTCTGTCAGTTTGA
>CAJHNH020007679.1:12500-25000 GCA_905116865.2 Candidula unifasciata
ATGTATGTATGTATGTATGTATGTATGTATGTATGTATGTATGTATGTATGTATGTATGTATGTATGTATGTATGTATGTATGTATGTATGTATGTATGTATGTATGTATGTATGTATGTATGTATGTATGTATGTATGTATGTATGTATGTATGTATGTATGTATGTATGTATGTATGTATGTATGTATATGTATGTATGTATGTATGTATGTATGTATGTATGTATGTATGTATGTATGTATGTATGTATGTATGTATGTATGTATGTATGTATGTATGTATGTATGTATGTATGTATGTATGTATGTATGTATGTATGTATGTATGTATGTATGTATGTATGTATGTATGTATGTATGTATGTATGTATGTATGTATGTATGTATGTATGTATGTATGTATGTATGTATATGTATGTATGTATGTATGTATGTATGTATGTATGTATGTATGTATGTATGTATGTATGTATGTATGTATGTATGTATGTATGTATGTATGTATGTATGTATGTATGTATGTATGTATGTATGTATGTATATGTATGTATGTATGTATGTATGCATGCATGCATGCATGCATGCATGCATGCATGCATGCATGCATGCATGCATGCATGCATGTGCATGTATGTATGTATGTATGTATGTATGTATGTATGTATGTATGTATGTATGTATGTATGTATGTATGTATGTATGTATGTATGTATGTATGTATGTATGTATGTATGTATGTATGTATGTATGCATGCATGCATGCATGGATGGATGGATGGATAGATGGATGGATGGATGGATGGATGCATGTATGCATGTATGCATGTATGCATGTATGCATGTATGTATGTATGTATGTAGGTAGGTAGTTAGGTAGTTAGGTAGGTAGGTAGGTAGGTAGGTAGGTAGGTAGGTAGGTAGGTAGGTAGGTAGGTAGGTAGGTAGGTAGGTAGGTAGGTAGGTAGGTGGTTGGTTGGTTGGTTGGTTGGTAGGTAGGTAGGTAGGCGGGTAGGTGGGTAGGTGGGCGGGTGGGTAGGTAGGTTGGTAGGTAGGTAGGTGGGTAGGTGGGTAGGTAGGTAGGTAGGTAGGTAGGTAGGTAGGTAGGTAGGTAGGTATGTATATATGTATGTATGTATGTATGTATGTATGTATGTATGTATGTATGTATGTATGTATGTATGTATGTATGTATGTATGTATGTATGTATGTATGTATGTATGTATGTATGTATGTATGTATGCTTGCATGTATGTATGTATGTATGTATGTATGTATTTATGTATGCTTGCATGTATGCTTGCATTTATGTATGTATATATGTGTGTATGTATGTATGTATGTATGTATGTATGTATGTATGTATGTATGTATGTATGTATGTATGTATGTATGCATGTATGTATGTATGCATGTATGTATGTATGTACGTAGTATGTACGTACGCCGCTACACCACAACGACTTCCATTAATGCTTTTACAACTAATAATATTAATAATAATTTTAATAAGTATAGTAATAATAATAATAATAATAATAATAATAATAATAATAATAATAATAATAAGACAAATAATAATATATGGACAAATTCGAATACAAAAGATATTAAATGTTGTCAAACAAATTATATTAAGTCATCACGTAGACATAACTGCAAAATGCAACTGCTTGCTGATATGTCCTAACAACTGTTTGATGATTTGTCCTAACAACTTCTTGCAGATATGTCAACAACTGCTTGCTGATATATCTCAACAACTGCTTGCTGATATGTCCTAAAAACTGCTTGCTGATATGTCCTAACAACTGCTTGCTAATATTTCCTAACATCTGCTTGCTGATATGTCCTAACAACTGCTTGCTGATATGTCCTAACAACTGCTTGCTGATATGTCCTAACAACTGCTTGCAGACATGTCCTAACAACTGCTTGCTAATATGTCCCAACAACTGCTTGATGATATGTCCCAACAACTGCTTGCTGATATGTCCTAACAACTGCTTGCTAATATGTCCTAACATCTGCTTGCTGATATGTCCCAACATCTGCTTGCTGATATGTCCTAACAACTGCTTGCTGATATGTCCTAACAACTGCTTGCTGACATGTCCTAACAACTGCTTGCTGATATGTCCTAACAACTGCTTGCTGATATGTCCTAACAACTGCTTGCAGACATGTCCTAACAACTGCTTGCTAATATTTCCAAACAACTGCTTGCTAATATGTCCGTGAGTTGGTCGGGATAATTTTGGTCCATACGAAGAAGGAGAATCAGGATGGTCATGATGAAGAGGAGGAGGCGGATGACATTTGTATGTAACCAGGTAGTGGTAATGATTGTTCCCCCACCCCCACCCCCAGCATTGCTTGCATTTCGCAGGATAAATACTTCATTGGTTAGAATCAAAGAATAGCATCATCATCATTTTCATCAGTTTCCACTTCTGCCATTAAACTTCGTGGTGACGAACAGTTTACGATCCACTACTTTTCTCATTTTTGTGTTGACCCAGATAAAAGCTCTTTAATGTCATCAGTCGATATTCTCCTAGGGCAGCCTCTTGATTTTTCTTTACATTTTTTTATGTGCAGCGTCTGCATTGGTAGTTGTTCTGGCTGCATTATTACTAGATGACCAAACCATTTTACCTTCTGTTTCTCAAAAAAGTTTGCTGCATGGTGTCCTTCCTTCAGTCTGTCTGATAAAATTATTTCTAACTTTGTCTCGGATTGTTAATTTTGCTGCTTTTCGCAGACATGTGGTAATTATACGTAGGTTAACCTTTGATAATATTCAAGACTAGCACTGGTAGTACAGTGGGTGTAAATTTACTGTTTATATTTCTGTTTCTTGGAGTTCATTCGTATGTTAGGAATTATCAATAACAGTGTCAGCTGGTATATAAACCCACTGACGCGTTGACATCTTGTTTCTTGAACGTGCTTTATACAAGTACCATTCAACCCGATATATATGTAATTCTACACATAAAAGTAAAAAAAGTTTTTAAAAAAAGTAAAGGACCCTTTTCCACGCCACTAGGCGTATAGGGCATATAGGGCTAGACCTATATATTTATAGACCAATCGGCACAAGATGGGTGATGTGGTCAGCATCACGCCGGCCGCCTCTACTTCCCTGGACTGCACCCGGGACCCACTCAAGGCTGGGTCGACCTGAGAGTCAAGGTGATTTTTGAAAAAAGTCCGGCTCCGCCAGGAAGCAAACCCACGACCTTCCGATCCGCCGCGAGCGTCTAGCCGCTCCGCCACAGGGACTCCCACACATATAAGTAATGACGACTATTGGTGAGAGGGCACTTCATTGTCTGACAGCTGACAAATGGGGTGCCAATTTGTCATTCCTTCTTTTATTCTTTCTATGCACTAACTATAAGTAATGTTGTTACCCAATAGTTGATTTTGAATACCATATTATTTTAGAAATTTCCGAAGTTGAACTGAACTGAACTGGATTTCTACCCCACCAAGACATCACACAAGCGATAAACACCCGATGACACAAAGTGCCACCATGTGGATGAGGAACGCCGTGGAGAGGTCCCAGAAACCGCGTTCAGACATTTGGCCATATATATGGCCTGCCTATATTGCGGCCCCTGGCAAAAGCCAGAGTAGGGCTTCAAATGACAAATAATTTCGTCCTAAAAAGGACGAAATTGGATATAATATTTCCGAAGTTTTATCTACTAAGTCCATCAAATATCTTTTCTTGATCTGCAAGGTATTGTCTTTTCTTACCCATATTCAACAGATTGCTCACAAATCTGGCTATGTGATATTATTGCATCTGGGTAGCTCTTTCCCTTTCCGAAACTAAACTTGTATCACACTCAATTGGGATTCTGATACAAGTCGAACTATTAATTCCAGTATTTTTTGCAAACATTTTTCCAGTATTGCTCCAGATAAAGATGCCCCTTAGGTTTCACAGTCACGTTTGTGTATTTTTATTCTTTCAATTAGGAACAGTGACTGCTGTATGCCAATCACTGGATCTGTTGTGCCTCCCTAGCAACGATAAGTATAAACACAAACTTAAAAAGAGAACTTAAAATGAGAATGTAGTTCGCGGTGGGAGGTCTTGGGGGGGGGGGGGGGGGGGTCCCTTGCAAATTTAGGGACACACAATTTATTTTGGTGTCAGGGCATTGGGGCTAAAAGTGTCTACGCTTTCGAGATTCGAGGATTAGAGAATTCGTTTGAATGTTAAATATTGTCTTGAATATTATCTATAATTTTTTTTTCGGATCTCTGATTTATAAGAGTACACAATGGGAAATAACTCAGTTCATTGATTTCCTCGCAGTGAGTGCCCCTGGCTGGAGAAAGAGAGAGAGAGAGAGAGAGAGAGAGAGAGAGAGAGAGAGAGAGAGAGAGAGAGAGAGAGAGAGAGAGAGAAAGAGAGAGAGAGGAGGAAGGGGGGGGGCGTATAATTTTTTTATTTGGGTTAAGTATTCATAAAATATATTTCACTGAGACATGATTTGGCTGTTTTTGGCGTCTTTTGAGTGAGTGAAGAAAATTTTATTTACGATAAATTTGTTGTGAACTATTCTAATACTGCCTCCCACTCACTTTTTTTTAAATTTAGGTGTTAAATTGATTTATCACCTAGTCCTTTTGTTTATCACAGACAGTTGTAGTAATTACTGAATAGTCTATGGCGACTGACCACTTATGGAATTTTACCGAGTGCTTTGATGTCGGTTCCTAACTTATTCAACAACACATACTGTGGAGGCAGAGGGATGTGGATCGTGGACAGTTTCGCAAACACTAGCAAAGAAAATTGGGACTTTCTAAATTAATTGATAAATATATTATTAAAGTCTGATGGACATGTGGTAAAAGATCATCAAAGAACAACAAATAAAGAGGTTTGGGCACCCAACAAGAATGTCGTAGTACTATCTACCAAAGTGAGCCACACTGAAACGTTACAACGGTTATAGAGCGAGCGGAAGACCTCGGACATTATGGAGTGATGGCATTAAAAACAGCCTTACAGAAAGGAACATCAATCTTAATAGTGCTTTTGACAGAGCTCATCAACGAACGTTACATCTGCCTCCGACACTTCACTGAGGTACAAGGAGGAAGAGAAGAATGGAAACGGTCATAGAATATACTGGCATTAGTAGACCAGGAGAATGCATTCGGGAGAGCCGCTACACAAGTATTATGGAAAGTAATGGCTCGATTTAAAGTATTCGAACACCTCATCAGAATGAATAAAAGAGTAAATAGGGATTGAAGAAGCTTAGAAAAAATCAGGGAGCATCTAAACCAGTAACATTTGGAGTAAAATAGGGATTATTCTTATTATCACCGCTGTTTATACCATATATCACATATGCAAGAATGTTTTAGGAATTAAAATATTAGTAAATTCAATGAATTACAGTTTGTCAGTGCCAAATGCTCCATGAATTGCAACAGTATATAACAAAAATTATTGAAAACAGTGTGAAACATATATAATAAAAATCAACACTGAAAAGACAGACGTAATATCAAACAGAAGAAAGAAGCAGAACCTACATATAGCAGTAGAGTGAAAGGGTATTAAACAAGGATATAAGTTTTATATATCGGGAAACAACAATCACCGAATATGGTAATTTAGTAGAAGAAATTAACGTCGGAAGCAGTAGAAAAAAAAAATTCATTGGACAGCTAGTCTCCCTTTTACAACACAAAACAAACCCGGTCAGAGCAACAACAACAACAAATTCATACAAAGCATATTCATTCCTATTCTAATGCTGCCAGTGCCAGACATGGTCACTCACAGCAAACCGTAAAATAAAATAAGTAATCATTATAATTAGATGTCTCAGAAGTGGTGGAGGAGTGACCAGATGTGACGAAACGAACTCAGTGTTTTCAGAAGTTAGTACGCGTAAAAATGTATTCTATTTATAGAGGGACAGACAATTATATTTACTATGCCCTCTGCCGGAAAGATTACTAAAACCACATGGATTTAATTGTTACCAGTTCTTAGCCCTGACAAAGCAACCCAGCTTTGTGTAATATTACCTAACCTTACCTTATCTAGCGATTCGTTTTACAAGCCAGTGTCATATAATTATCTCCTGACCACAGACCTTAGGGGCCAGCAACTGGGAAAAAACTAAGTATTACACCTGATATTATCTTCCTTGAACTGCAGACCAGTCCCTAATGTCATAGTGGTTACATAATCAGCCAGATTGGGTCCTTGCAACTGATTAGATAAGGGTAATTAACCTGGTCAAGTAGGAAAGTCCAGACGTGGCGGGCATCCCCTGGACCAGCTTTTCACACCTGTCAGTTAGATTAGTTGTAAACTAGATTGGGCCACTTAAGAATGTTTGCGCAGAGGGCCGACAAGAACTGACCGACAGGCACCTTGATAGCTAATTTGATCTGCAATGTACTTCTGGGGCGGGGCTTAGATCTTCTCCGGTAGGACAGGTTAAAACTAGAAAGGGGAGAAGTTTACTTTGAACAATAGATTGATACCTATACTGCGAGCATTTTAAATTTATCTCATAGTGCTGCTAGCAAAGCTACAAAATCAGACCTAGGAAGTATTTCTAGCTGGTTGAGTCTTGTTTGGCACTTGCTGGAACGTTCCCAGGTATGAATGTATATTATTTTCAATCTTTTATTTACAGGTTAGGAGCTAGCCCAGACTACTATTCCTTTCCTGATGTATCTAATTTAACATTATGCTTGAAATAGTTCTTTGTGAGTACTCAGTTATCTCAGTTAGCGAACTGCTGAACCTTTACTATTTCTTGTATGTTTGTATCACATGTGTTTCAGTGTATGTTTTCAAATGTATAAAATAAGATGTGAAATATGACATTTGCTATAATGAAATGTAATTATATTGTTTCAATTATCAACCTAAAACATGTGCTTGGACTGTGGGAAAATCATGCCCATATGTGCAGCCATGTGGTTCCGTTTCAATAGCTCACCATGTGCTCACTGGAAAGACAATATTCCAGACAACATGCACCTATAAAATGGTTTAACTTTTCAGCACAAAACCTGCTCCACATGTTCATGTAAAAACAATGTCAGCTAGTTTTTAAGTCTGAGTGGAGACGGACAGCAGACTTAGGAAGTCAACTATCATGACAGTACATGAGAGGGAAGGCAGGATATGTGACGTCAATGTGAGACATAAGACCTTCAGACTAGACTGAAGAGAATGTGGAACATGAGGAGGAGAAATATTATGTGTGTATATATATATATATATATACACACACACATACACACACACACATGAATATATATATATATATATATATATATATATATATATATATATATATTGTATTGGTATATGCATGCTTAGTGTAAGTATAGATACTACACATATGTGTTTGTTTCACAGCTCCCGTCGGGGTGAAGACGTCTGCTCTGATAGAACTAGATTGTCACATGCACGAACCTACGTTGTGGGAAATCGGCAAGTTGGGAACAGGCGGGGAACAGGCGGAGAATAAGCTGGAACAGGCGGAGAAGAAGCTGGAAGAGGTGGAAATGCTTAACAGTGCCTCAGGGCTGTCAACGGTTTTATATGAAAGTTACGTCCACACATTGTTCGTAAACTTATCACCATCATCACGCCACTCTAATCCCAGGTGCTCAGTTTTCTAGCTAAAGCATCTCATCACTATCATACCATCAGCCAGTCACTGTTTCACTGTTTATGTAAACCTTACAAACTGGGTTATTTCATTGAAATGATCGTTAGTAAATAAATCTGTATGTCAAGTTTCTTACTACATACCGAGTGCAGCTGTTGTGTATTTACATAACGAGCCAAATATGGCTGTTTTCTTGGATGTCCAGGGCTTTGTCTGAGATCAACATAGCTCGGATAATAGTCTAGTTTCTCTGGTGGAGGTGAGTGTTGAGAGGAAAATTCCTACTCATCACAAAAGCATCTATCCACTTCGGAACACGCGACACCAGAGGATATACAATTAGGAATGAGGTCATGCGAGAGAAAGCTGAAAGACAACCACTTCTAAATTGCATATAAAGACAGCAAATCAAATGATTTGCCAGTTCAGAAAGAATGCCACGTGGCGTCATACCATACAGGTTATACACCAAAAGTGGCGATGAAGGAAGAACGGGGGGTAGACCAAAAAACAATTTGAAAAGATAACATCAGAAAATCTCTCCAACAACACGATGGTCGAGGCAGCCAGAATGACAAGAAACAGAACATTATGTCTCCCTTGGCATCCGTAACGGAAAAAGAGGAAGTGGAGAAGAAGCAAAGGAAGAAGACTGAAAGATTTTCTGGCATGCCGTGATGAGAGCTCTGTTTTCAGTGACCGCTAAAGTTTAAGTCCCAGAGGATCGGTTTTATTGCCCTGGATGTCTCAGACCAGACGACCCGGCATCGCTCTGCACAATGACTAGTCACCCGAGGAGAGAGTCACACCGAACATCAACTGAGTAGCTCTGGTTACGATCTCCAGGGGAAGCATGAACCGCCCTTGAAACGAGCCCACGACATTTAGAACGCAAGGCAAACAGTTTGACCGCTTCGCAACATTATGATTTAGACAACTATTATAAAGCATTACTATAACATTCTTTAAATAATACAATGGAAAACTAACAATAGCTGTAGTAGTAATGCTAAGTATAGGGACGGTTCTCTACTGTGAGGAGTAGGCATTACATGAGCGATAAAGTTAATATCAAACCGGTAGCCTTTATGATATCAGTGCCAGACGTAGTCACAACAAAACATAAAAGAAAATTAGTAACCACGGAAATGAGGTGTTTGAGAAAGACTGTGGGAGTGATAAAAAGATAAAAAAATCAGAAATGAAGTCATACGAGATAAAGTCGGCACTGAACCAATTCTAAATTACATACAAAGAAAGAAAATTAAATGTTGTGCCCACTTGGAGGAAATGCCTTCTGGTGCTATACCATACAATACATATACCAGAAGAAAAAAGACGTAGACCAAGAGGTAGACCACGAACAACATTGGAAGATTACATCGGAGAATCTCTGCAGCACCACGATGTGTCTATGGTCAAAGTAGCCAGAAGACCATGAAGCAGGTCCTTATTCTCCCTCGACACCCAAAACGCTAAAAAAGGACGTAAAGAAGAGGAAAAACATTTATTTCTCAGTGAGACAGGCCCAAGAGGCCACAGGAACGGCTATTAGTTTTAGACTGTAACGCAAATAAACCTGGCCAGCCATCAGTTAATAAAAGACCCTGTTTAGACTTTTAGCGGGCTGTTTGGCTTTAGGACCGACCCTGCAGGACACCGACTCAGCTGTTGCGGCACATTGGGCTAGACAGCTTGGGTAGGGCGACTGCAGGGGAAGGCCAGTTGCCTGGCTGGTTTCACGGTACGTTTCATTTGCTTAGGTGGTGTTAGATTTTATTTCCATTGTGCATCCTCGGTAGAAGATAGTTTGATGGCAGATCGCTATAGCTGTTTTGTTGGTCTGGTGGCATACTGAAGCTTAACGTACATGTTAAAAATGTTTCGTTTTTTGCCATTGTTGAGGTAATCTCACTGAGCGTATGGTGGCATTATCATATTTCCTTGTAAGCTGGAGATGATTAGCATTTTAGATTCTGCCTCTAGTGGGGCAAGATGGTTGTTGTTAATGTAATATTTGTAAAGTATATGTTAATTCTGTGTTCAGTTGTGTAAAATAAACAGCTGTTTAATGTGATGATTATAATTCATTTGCTTGATTTAATTTAGGATCTGTAGTCTGTGCAAATGGTTTGTCTAGTATGGAACCATGTAGTTAGGTTGTCGTCATGTAACTCACTATGCAGATATTCTTTGTCTGGGTCTTCGTAAAATATTCTAGGATCCCTGCGCAGAGAACCCCTATTTTTTCTTTACTTTCATGTTTTTGCTTTTTAGAGGGGAACTATTACATTTTGTCCTAATCACAATTTTCCTTTATCTCCCCTACTTCTGTGTTTTTCCTACCTCCCCCCCCCCCCCCCCCCCCCCCCCCCCCCCCCCCCCCCGCTAGCACATTAGACTCCAGCTTTAGACTAGAGTCGGCAGACATGAGTATTTGAGAGAAATAATGGATAACACGGTTATTAAAAATCAGTGAGCAGGAAAATGAATACCCAAAACTGTACTTCCTAAATGAAACGTAGCCTTCTAAACTTGTGTTGAATTTAAATATATTGCTAAATAAATACAATTAAATACAATTGGAACTACCTATGTGTCACATTTGGGAACCGCCGTGGTGTAGCAGGTAGACACTCACCTGCGGATCCCAAAGTCGTGGGTTCAGGTCCTTACGGACCCTGGATTGTTTCCTTTAAAATTGAACTTAGTTCCCAGCTCGACCCAGCCTTAATGGGAATCAGGTAAAGTCCCGTGAAGCAAAGGTTGACCACATCACACACAGGGAACCTACTGTATAAAGGGTAGGTCTACTTATGTGTCCAATAAGTTTGAAAGAGTGAACATGAGTTGTTTACATTTTTTTTTGGGTGTGTGTCATCTTTGGTCGTGGTCACACATGAAAGAGACTGGTTTAAAGTTATCGATCAAGAACAATGCACATCTAGTAATGAAACATCTTGCTGGTACAACACGGGGATCAGATAAGAACGTCTTAGTAAGCCATACAGTGGACAAATAATGATACGAAGGATAAACATGTCAACATGACGATCAGATAAGAAAGTGCACAAGAACCAGTACACTGGACAAGCGAGGTCAAGGTTTGAATACTGTGTTGGCGACGACAGCTGTGTAATAATTCAACAAAACATTTAAAATCTAGAATCAAGGATGTGGATCTAAACTGGAGGGATGATGAAAAATTGAAATGCCTGCATGTAACCAATGCAAAATAGAAAAAATAGTATAGCTTAGCAAAGAAGATATATCTTTGAAAGATTGGCAAATCTTGTCATGCATTAGAAGTATGTTGTTTCTGGAGCCGAGAAGACGGAAGCGAAAAATTTTTAAGGTGTAAACTCCTTACCCTTCTTCACCTACAAAGGCTGTTAACTCTGAAGGAAAGACAAGGTTAATTGTCCACCTTTGGACTTTTATGTTGTTACAAAACGTGAGTATTCCGTGCAGATTCGTTTCACTGAGTTGGCTTATTTGCATGCAACATGTTGGCTGCTCGCCTCTCATGCCGATACACTCCGACTTAGACTTACACTTTTATATTTTATCTACTTTGGTCAGGTTCTCGGTTGGAAACTTAATTCTACAGGACGACAGCGTAGGAGTTCGCATACATCATAACTAACATGAGCCCAAGCATCAGAGCACTACCAGTATGAATCATCAACCCTAGTCCTTGTGCATAAACACAAGTCATTCACCACCCCTAGTTTCGGTGCACGAACAGTGAGATTCACCACCGCTAGATCCGGTGCACGAACAGCAGGATTCACCGCCCTAGTTCTGGTGCGCGAACAGTGAGATTCACCACCGCTAGTTCCGGTGCACGAACAGGGAGATTCACCACCCTTAGTTCCGGTGCGCGAAAAGTGAGATTCACCACCTCTAGTTCCGGTGCACGATCAGCGTGATTCACCGGCACTAGTTCTGCTGCACCAACAGTGAGATTCACCACCCCTAGTTCCAGTGCACGAACAGTGTGATTCACTGCCCGTAGTTCCGGTGCCCCAACACTGTGATGCACGGCCTCTAGTTCTAGTGCACTAACAGTGTCATTCACCGCCCCTAATCCGGGTGCACCAACAGTGTGATTCACCAACCCTATTCTTGGTGCACCAACAGTGTGATTCACCAACCCTATTCCTGATGCACCAACAGTTTATTTCACCGCTCCTAGTTCTGGTGCACCAACAGTTAGATTCACCACTCCTAGTTCTAGTGCACCAACATTAAGATTCACCGCCTGTAGTCCTGATGCATCAACAGTGTCATTCACCGCCCTTAATCCTGGTGACCCAACAGTGTGATTCACCACCCCTATTCCTGGTGCACCAACAGTGTGATTCACCACTCCTATTCCTGGTGCACCAACAGTGTGATTCACCGCCCCTAGTTCTGGTGCACCAACAGTGTGATTTACCTACCCTATTCCTGGTGCACCGACAGTTTGATTCACCACCCCTATTCCTGGTGCACCAACAGTGTGATTCGCCACATCTCTTCCTGATGCACCAACAGTGTGATTCCCCGCCCCCAGTTCTACTGCACCAATGGTGTGATTCACCACCCTTATTCCTGGTGCACCAACAGTGTGATGAACCACCCCTATTCCTCGTATACCAACAGTGTGATTCACCACCCATATTCCTGGTGCACCAACAGTATGATTCACCTCCCCTATTCCTGGTGCATCAAAAGTGTGATTTACCACCCTTATTCCTGATGCACTAACAGTGTAATTCACTACACATATTTCTGGTGCACCATCAGTTTAATTCATCACCCCTAATTCTGG